>JAULJZ010206406.1:0-19087 GCA_032270985.1 Heliamphora pulchella
TGAGATGGCATTGTTAGCATCAGTAGGGTAATGATGTGGTAGCAAAGTCAATGGTCGTCTGGCGATCGTCAAAACTCGAGTAGAGTTTGTGCATGGAACATATGATTTCATGTGATTGATGTCGGAGTTCGGCGTCGTGCGTTTGGACTTGTGGAGATAGTCCTCGGTGTGCATGGTGAGGTGTGATTGAGCCAGTTTGTGGCAGTAAGAGCTAAGGGGTGGTAGTCACTATGTTCGAGCATAGAGAGTGGTTGGAATCAAGTACCATGGTGGATTGGTCTTGTGTGATGTGTTTATCGCTGGAGTAGTATGTTTTGAGGATTGGTAGTATGAGTTGGATCTTATCCCTTTGTGTAAGATTTGTGCCTTGTGGGAGCAGGGTGTTACAATTATGCTCAAATATGCTCCCAAGCAAGCAAAGTTAAGAATTCAATTCGAAACCCAAGAAACCACCCAAAACATTCAGGCCGCGACATTCCTAACCCTCACAGCCATCACCTTTTTTATGATCTTACACCAGGCCGCGTCCTTGTCTTCACGGTTGTCACCTTTTTGTGATCCTAGAACAAGCCGTGAGCTTTATTCCTCATGGTCACTACCTTTTTGTGATTTTGCAACATGCCAACACCTTTTAAGGTCACGGCCGTCTCGGTTCGTACATTAAAGTTCATGGACGCCATGTACAAAGACACAGTTGTGAGGTTAACACCTTTTTGGACAGGTGACAGCAACCCAGAGGATCTTTATGCTGCATTGATGCCTATAAATAGGCGCTATTTTCACAGAAATCAAAAGAGAACATTCTAATACCGATACTCTGTCGGTTTCATTACCTGCCCGATATTCTCAACATTTCTGATACTCACATTCTTGATACCACATACTTTGGGATTGAGATCGTGACTTTGCTTGCATTGGTGAGGCCTTAGAGCACGATTTACTCGACGATTCTAGTCTTCCATATCCGATGGACGTTCGAGGCAGCTATCTAAACTAGGTAACCTTAGGAAATCGTGATGTTTCTTAACCCCTCATTTTCTCTTTTCTGGGGGTGTTATGATTAAGGTTTCCATTTATTGATTTATATCAAGCATGTTTTCTTTTGATTAATAATAGTATGTAAATAATGTATGTGGAAGCATGTTCATATGTGCCTTTTATGAAAAATAGTATGTTCACAGCTCTCTGTAATATGTAGAATAGTATATTTTTAGCGTGGTTTCGTGTTCATTGGCACACTAGACACCTAAAAATGTTTATGTGACCTTTAAAACCTGAAGGCTGCGACCTTTGCTTGTCATGACTGTGAGTTATTTTGACCTTGTTATTATGGCTGCTACTTATTTTCTTCACAGCCATAATCTTTTCTTCATTTTGCTCACGGCTGCAACATTCTGTTGCTACGGCCGTAAATTTTGTGTGAGACTAGTAGCCTGAAAATCGTTTTTAAATCATTCTGTTACCTCTTTTTAATGGTATATCTATTTTTCCTTGAGGATCATGATACTGTTGAAGTAATAATTAGTTGATCCTACTTTGATAAAATAAATTGTTATTTTCTGTTCTGTACATTCTATTTGATTGAGTTCCTTTTGACCTTGTATGTTGAAAATCTCTTTGGGTTTCTAAAATACCATGGCCATAACCTTTGGTTGTCATGGCCGCAACCTTTTTGACCCCTTTTCTTACAGCTATTGTGTATTTAGTCACGATGGCGAGTTTAGTTGCTTCTTTTGTCACGGCCACAGCATTCTGTTGCTACGGCTGTGAGCTTTTTATATTTCCAGTAGCTTAAAAAATAGTGTTTCAATCCCTTTATTCTTTCTGTTGATCTATATATAACATGTTAGAAACAGAAACAGTGTTGCAAAAACCTTAGGCTTTTTCTTATTTTATTTGATCCTTCATTTGCATGTTTTTCGTTTTACTTTGCTCAAACAATAAATGTGGCATGATTAGAAATGACAACCAAGTTGCATGACCCTTAAGATTTTAGCTAGAAACCCTTTTCTTCTTTGTATGCTTTTGATTGAACTCTCTTTAACCTTCCTTTTTGTATTTGTTATCTTTGAAAAGTTTAAAACAAGAACCAACGTTAACAAAGTAGAGGCCAACCTTACGGTTGGGTGAAAATGGTGCCTAACATCTTCCCTTTTCGTACCTTAGCCCCCGAAACATTTTTTTCTCTAGTTACGTTTAAAAAGACTTGTGGCATTTTTTTTTGTTTTTCGTAGTTTTTTCTCAAAAATCAAGTGGTGACTCTATTTTTCTAAAATGTGTTTGGATATCTTGAATTTTGGCTTTAAAAGAAGAGAATAAAAGAAGAGAATATTTTTCTAAAAACAATGGATATCCAATGCATTGTTTCGCATTGTTTTTCGAATGCACTCGAGGGTCGAACGAAAACGCCTACACGTTACAGTAAAAACACTTGCCTTTCGACTTTTTCACACCAGCTTTTGGCCCATTAGCTGCTTTTGAACCTCTCTGCCTCCCTATTTCTAAACATTTTTCTTCTTTTTGCCTTTCGGCTTAAGAAAATAACCTTTTTTAGTTATAAGCACACTTCTTGACTTCTTAAGTACACCCTTGACTGCTTGAAATTCTTTAAGTAGTTCTACCATGGAAAAACTAATTTTGTTTATTGTATAATTAAGGCAGAACTACTTAAACCTATCAGGCAGCGGTTGGAGTATGATATCGATATGAGTTTCCCCGTCAATCTCAGCTCCAAGGAGCTCCAGTTCATTTAGAAGACTGATCATCTTTAGAATATGATCCCTAATCGGGGTGCCTTTAGCTATGTTTGTGTTCATCAGAGACTTTATGGTCACCTACCTAGTAGCATGATTTTGATCCGCAAATATTTATTTGAGGTTCGTAATCATGTCATAGGCACTGGGTATAGACTGATGCTGATACTGCAATACATTTGATATAGAAGCCAAAATGTAACAACGAGCTATCTTGTCAGCCTTTCGCCACTTCTAATAAGTCTAGGTTTCCTGTTCAGTCGCCCTCTAATCAGGTACTGGTGGATAAATCTCAGTCAACACAAACTTATAATTCTCGGCAGTTAAAATAATATTCAAGTTAATTTTTCAGTATGTTGGGTTAGTGTCTCATATTTCTAACATTCTAGTTCAATAGGGCATCCGAATAGTGCTGGTGAAAGTTAGGGTTTCAAAGGAAGCTCTCGGGTTGATGACCGCTCGAATGGTCAGGGGTCCGCTTGAGGCTCGTCACGGAACAGTATATTATTGAGGCAGCTAGGATTTCAACCGTCGCATAGTTTGACCTAGTTTTCGGTCTATTTAAAGAGGTTGAAGTACCAGAAACCCAAAAAGGCATAGAGATAGTGAGGAAAAATGTGATGATACACCAAAGAGGCTTAGGTTGAAGCCAGAGAGTATAAAGAGAGGCTCAGATACACTAGAGTAAAGCTCAAATTTAGAGATTAGAGAGTGTAGAGCTAGTTCTTGTAGTCTTTATTGATAATAGTGGATTATTTCTTCTAGTTCTCTCGTGAAGGTAGGCAGTCAGCCGAACCACGTATATATTTGTGTTTTTCATATGTTCTTATTTTATTTTCTATTTCCTTTATGTAGATTGAAGCCTACGTTCCTATTCCGTTACGTAGGGGATTTATGTGGGTAAAATCTCAGCAATTGGTATTAGAGCTTCATATTATTGGCTTAATCACTCGATCACAATAAAGATGAAGAAAATCATGTTAGAGAACCCTACAGACTGGTAAGGGATAGGTGGTAGGTGGAGTTACCACTATCACACAGGCAGTTTAGCGGGGACTGCACAAATCCATGATATATGCAGCTTAATTAGATCAGTCAGATCGGCAAGTGTAGTATATCAGATCTTCATAAGAAGACACTAAGAGTCGATGTCGAGATCGACCAGATCCGTTCACCCAGAAAACTAGGTGATTGGGGTTCGAATCAGCAGCAGTGGAGATCTTTTTTCTTACCAGAAGGCTACAGGCAGATCAAAAGGGAATTAGTGGCAAGTAGCAGTGTTAGAGAAAGTGGAGTCACTACAGAAGGCTTCACCCTCGCTATTGATTATGAATAGAGAGGGTGAAGCACCTATACCTGTGAAAGGGGTATAGAACGAGGCAACCGGCAAATCTTTCAAATGGTAATGGTTTAGAAATTCGAGCCAAGGTAGAGATTGTTGGGTTGGTATCTTGTATTTCTAACATTCTAGTTCAATAGGGCGTCCGAACAGTGCTGGTGATGGCTAAGATTTCGAAAGAAGCTCTCAGACTGGTGACTACTCGAGCCGTCAGGGGTCCGCTCAAGTGGCCCGTTGCGAAACAGCATATTATTAAGGTGGATAAGGTTTTAGCCGTCGCATAATTTGACCTGATTTTAGGTCTATTTAAAGGAGGTTAAAGCACCAGAAACCCAAAAGGTCACAGATATAGTGAGGAAGAATGTGAAGATACACCAGAGAGACTCAGGTTGAGGCTAGAGAGTGTAAAGAGAGGCTTAGATACACTAAAGTGAGGCTTAGTATGTTCTTGTTGTGTTCTTCGTGTGTAAAGAGAGGCTCGAGTTGTGTTCTTCGTATGTTCTTGTTTTATTCTTTATTTGCTTTGTGTGAATTGAAATCTACGTTCCTATTCCGCTGCGTAAGGGATTTAAGCTCGTAAAATCCCAACACAGTCAACATAATTCGGATCCATTAATTTATTTTTTTTGAGTATTGTCACGAGATGATTGAAAGTCATTTTACCCTGAGAATCACATAATTGAAACCCATTAATTAAGATGAGCAATAATTTTGAATTTTATTTTAAAATAGGTTCCCTCTATCATTTAAAAAAAATAATCGCCAGCAACCAGATACACCGTGAATAGTATGTTTCGATGGAAAGGTCGTCTACTATTCAACATTCATTCGAACAAGCTGCTTTCTATTAATTTTATTATCTAGGCAACAAACCATACCAAATAAAATTAATTAGCTGATGTAGTTTAGGTCTTATAAATAATAGCAGTGACTCAGATGGAGATGATACTATTACTTATAACTAAGTATTAACTACCATTTAATTTCGCATCAATCATTTTGTAATGAACCGTTCGGATTGAGAAGTGATTGACACTAACGATTATCCAGAATTATCCCAAAAAGAAGTTTATACCGGTGATTTCGTAATTAATTATGTCCGATAGAGAGGAAGGCTTAAATACCAACACGCAAAAGTAATTACATCACCTACGAACTAGTGATGGAGACTGCGAGATTTATCTGTGAACAAATTTTCTCTTCCACTTAGTTTTTTTAAAAAAAATAAGGTTATAAAAACTGTTTAATTAAAATAAATTTATTAATTTAAAAAAATCATACGTTTCAAAAGATTTCGATTTTTAAATTATCTTTTTGTGTTTAATGTGTAACAAATAAAATATTTCAAATTCTAACTATTTTAGAAAATTAATTTTAAATAAAATCAAGATTTTTATTTTATTTTCCAGTTACACATTTTTTAAAAAAGAATAATTTATTACAATTAAACTTCATTTTTAATTAATTCAAAATCAAAATTAACTATGTTTTTTCAAGATTTTCAATTTATAAAAATCATCTAAAGCGTGTTATTTTGTAACAAATAAAATATCTAAAATTTTCTCTTTAAAAAAACATAATTTTAATGAAAGAAAATTTAGTTTTATTTTTCCTTACAAAATTTAATTTTGATTTATACCGAATTAATTAAAATAAAACAGGAATTATAAACCGACTAAAGCATCCACACAATTAATAAAAAATATAAGTATATCCGGATTTTATAGTTTTTTTTTAACTCTTTTAAATCAAAGAATCCTGTTTGCCAAGTAACTGTCAGAAATTGAACTGTAGCCTTTTAACCCTGTTACAACTTTGTAGGCTACAGACTAAAATTGAACTACCTCTGCCGAGCCTGTACTGCAGCCACCACTGCCAAGCGCCGTGCCTGCGCCGCCCGTTGCGCCCCGATATTACGCGCGCGTTGTGCGTTGCTTCACACCGCTGTTTGCTGCGTTGCGGTTTGATGGTTTGCCGTGGCTTTTTGGAATTAATCCCATTCACTTAAGAATGCATTCCAGAAACATTCGGTCCACTTGAAAATTCCTTGTTTGCTTGATATATCATCCTTAAAAACCATTCCATGATTCAATTCGCGTGGCAGCAAGTGCAATCTATTATCATTGAAAATCCTGATGGATTAGAAATCATAGGACCGTTTGGCATACATGCTTTACAAGGAATTCCAACTTTGTAATCACAAAGTGTTTTTTTTTCTATTACATAAAATTAAAAAAAAAAACTAAAAATCAAAAATAATTATTTTTCACATTGATCTTATGCTTCCGAAAAATTCACAATCAACCTACCACGATCAACCCTCATGATTAAAAAAAATATTAAATCATCATTCATTCATTCAATCAAACATGAAAAAATAAATAATAATTGTAAAACATAGATTAAATCACCTGCAAAACCAAGTTAGTACAGATCTAAAGTTATCCGAACACTTCGATTAAACCATATTTATGCTCAAAGTTGATTTGATACCAATTGTTGAAGACTAACTGCCAAGATCTATTGACTAAGAACATGATTTGAGTCCAAAAAAGTTGAACAAACAAAAGCCAAAATCGGTTCCAAATTAAATTTTTTTTTATGTGAAACGATCAAAATAAATCCAGTATATAGTTTCAAAGTTATATTAGAATTATAACTTACGAAATCTGGTAAGATTGATTTCGGTTACTGCAACAACTTTAAGTCTAGAATCCTTCACAGTTGTAGACTTCAAGTTAAAGCTCCAAATCTAAGTCTTTTACTGTATTCCCGAATGTTAGAACACATCTGTAGTGTGGGCTACCTTAAATGTGTTCTTCACAACCCTCTCTAGCCACCTAAATCTTACGTGAAAATCCTAACTGATATAATGAGATATATGGTGGCTAGAGCTGCATAATAGTATATAAATAGGTTACACACTACAAAAAAATACAATTTTGCCGACCAAATTTTTGTCAACAAAAGTTATTTTTTAGTCGCCAAAAACCTTTGTCGACCAAAGTTTTTGGTCGCCCTTGTCGTCGGCAAAGGCCTGTCGGCAAAGACTATCTCAACCAAAACCACGGTGGTCGCCAAAGATCTCGAAGTTTTCCCGACAAACACTATTGTCGGCAATATAGACTTTTGCCGACAAACATGATTAGATGCTAAAACAATTTGGTCGGTAAAGAAGAGGCATTGGCGACCAATTCTTTAGTCGGCAAAGTGCAGGGACCTTTGCCGACCAAACCATTAGGTCGGCAAAGGTATTATTGGCGACCAAATAATATCGTCGGCAAAAACTTTTAAATTTTTTAAATGCCTTTCGCCGACAAGCCCATTTGGTCGGTAAAGGTGTTTTGGCGACCAAATAGTGTCGTCGGCAAAAACTTTTACATTTTTTGAATGTCTTTCGCTGACAAACCCATTTAGTTGGCAAAGGAGTTTTGGCGACCAAATAGTGTCGTCACCAAAAACTTTTAAATTTTTTAAATGTCTTTTGCCGACAAATACATTTGGTCGGCAAAAGTGTTTTGCTGACTAAATTATTTAGTTGCCAAAAGTTATTTTTCACAATATAATATTTTGGTCTGAAAAAAATTGACAACGATAATTATTATTAATATTATTATTATTATTATTATTATTCATAACTCCATTAAGAAAAGTACTAACTAATACAAATAATTATCAATTCACGAACTAAACTTGTGATCCATATACAAATAAATTTATAATAAATAATTTATATATATTCAAAATGATACGTAATACTTATTAGTTATTGTATCGCAAAAGTCCTTCTAGAGCAAACTATTGACAATTCATAAAGTAAACATGTAACCTGTGTGCATACAAAAATTAATAAAAAAAACTTACCATTCATTCTAAAATCATAAATGTTCTAAAAAAAATTAAATCACATAAACCACCACCTTAATGCACTCTTAGTACGCTCATTAAATAAAACTTCAATAGACAGAAATACTAAAAAATTAAAATTCTTTACTCATTAAAATTAAACTTCAATAGACAGGTTTTGTAAATGGTTGATGATACTCGGCAGCAGGTGTTTTCCACTCGTCTGATAGAGTCATCCCCATCATCTCATAAATCTTCCTCCAAGCTGTGCTAGATTCTTAGACTGCATCAATTAGAATATTAAATTATTAGCAAGTGAGAGTATATTTCATCTTTTTTTTCAAAGAGAGTGTATCTCATCAATCATCTGAAGAAACTCCTAAACTCAACTTATTTTAAAAATCGTTGCACCCAAATTTATAAAAAAATATATTTTAAGTGTAAAATCCAAAAAAATTTGGCAGAGCTTCCTCTGTTTTTCGGATAATACCAAATTATCAAATGACCTGTCAAATGCAAACAACATAATATACTCAGGTATAGTCTGGATCTCAAAACCCAATAAAAATTAAAACTACTTACTAACTATTCGTCTCAGTTTTATAACAATTACACTAATCTCCGAGAGAACTAAACCATACAATATTAAACCATACATGAATTTCATTACATACTCATCATAAATACATTCATCCAAGAAAATTTCATCATTCTCAACATGGGTTTGAAAATAGAAGATTTTAAGCTGTTTAATGGCTATTTTTAGTTTTTGCCCCGATCGAACGTGTTGTTTTTTTTTTTTTATTGTTTTCACAATTTAAGCTCTAAGACTCTATGCGGGTGTCGGATTGGAGTGCCGTTAGTTTGTACAAGTTTGTTTAGATAAGAAAGAGGTGCTCGTGCAATTTCCCAAGCCGTTCAGTGGCTGTTTTTAGTTTTTGCTCCCCTGAACGGCCCGTTTTTGTTAACTTTTTCACATTTTAAAATCTAAAACTCTACACGAGTGTCAGATTGGAGTGCAGTTGGTTTGTACAAGTTTGTTTAGATAAGAGAGAGGTGCTCGTGCAATTTTCTAAGCCGTTCAGTGGTTGTTTTTAGTTTTTGCCCCCCTGAACAGGTTATTTTCGTTAACTTTTTCACATTTTAAGCTCTAAAACTCTAGGCGAGTGTCGGATTGGAGTGTCGTCGGTTTGTAAAAGTTTGATGGGATAAGAGGGAGGTGCTCGTGCAATTTCTCGAGTCGTTCAGTGGCTGTTTTTAATTTTTTTCCCCCAAAAGGGCCGTTTTTGTTAACTTTTTGTACATTTTAAGCTCTAAGACTCTACTTGGGTAGAGTGTTGTCGGTTTGTACAAGTTTGTTTAGACAAGAGGGAGGTGCTCGTGTAATTTTCCAAGCTGTTCAGTGACTGTTTTTAATTTTTGCCTCCCGAACGGGTCATTTTTGTTAATGTTTTCACATTTTAAACTTTAAAACTCTACACGAGTGTCAAATTGGAGTGCCGTCGATTTGTAAAAAAAATTTTAGACAGGAGGGAGGTGCTCGTGCAATTTCCCAAGCCGTTCAGTGGCTATTTTTAATTTTTGCCCCCCGAACGGGCTGTTTTCGTTAACTTTTTCACATTTTAAGCTTTAAAACTCTATGCGGGTGTCGGATTGGAGTGCCATCGATTTGTACAAATTTGTTGTGACAATAGGGAGGTGCTCATGCAATTTCCCAAGCCGTTCAGTGGCTATTTTTAGTTTTTGCCCCCGAACGGGCCATTTTCGTTAACTTTTTATACATTTTAAGTTCTAAGACTCTAGTCGAGTGTCGGATTGGAGTGCTGTAGGTTTGTACAAATTTGTTTAGATAAGAGGAAGGTGCTCATGCAATTTCCCACGCCAAAATCATGAACAAAATCATATACCTGGCCGATCTTGCATGAGCGGTATTAAGATGCTTTAGAGCTGATCAATTTGTTTTTGTTGCGCTTCTCGTTCTATTTGGTCTCTCTAGCGCCCCTCACAGAGTGCATCCACCTCGAGTTTTAGTTTTTCAATCTCTGCATCACGTGCTCGTGAATCTGCATCCCCTCTAAAAGAAGATGAAGACGGCTTTGGCCCCACCCTAAATCCTCTAAGGTATCCCTTCTTCTCCCCAAGAACTATCCTAGAAATAGCCTCTTGAGTCATCGACGTCCCGAATTGAGAAGCCTCATCTCGAACTCTTGTCATCTCAGCCTGTCGTTGTAAAAAAAAAAGAAGAAGAAGAGGAAGATGAATTAGTTATATTGTCTAGTCACTAAGTAAATGATTAATATAAGTGCTCATTTGTTGGATGCTTACATGCAGTACACTATAGGTAGGATTAATCCATTCTTTTGTCTTCTTGGACTTGTGTGATTTCTCGTAGAAATCACAAAAATTTGGTAACTCACCATCATTTGTCTCTGCCTATGAGTTTCAAATAAAGTACGATGTGATTACTAGATAATAGAAATAGTAATGTGTTATTTTACTAGGCATTTAGTTCACCTCAATAGACATTGCTGCAGGAAATGATTGAGACCCCATACTATGGTTATAGGGTAGCTTTCTTATATTGCTTTTTCCAGCTATCGATCGTTTATATAAATGCAAAGATATTAGTTAATAGAGATGTAAATTGGAAAACATAATTATAGTTGGTATTATTTACCTCAAATTTTGGATAAGTGAATATATGATCAATCAAAACCCTCCAACCATCTTTGTCCGCTCCAGAATAGAAATGATTGTACGGGTCAATACCTCTTTGAGAAAGATCAAGATAGTGCCTCTTCATGCTACACTTCCAATCTTTATAAAGACGGTAACACTTCTCGATAGAAATAATTTCGGCTAAATCATTGGCATCATCTTCAATGGTCATGTCATATTTATCCTACAAGCATCATAAATGAAGTTTATACATCAAAGGAAATTAGCAATTTTAGAAACATAATGTATACGTGAAATTAGCAATTATTATTCTGATGGCCTGTATGATGGCCTCTTTAATAACAGGATCAACGCCATGCCAATTTTGTGTAAAACCCTGAATAAGGCACATCCTTCGAATTTGAACGCCAAATTCATTTGCCACAGCAATAGCATTTATCCCACTGAATGCTTGAATTTTTCAAGGAACTGAAACAACCAGCTTTTTTTCTATTGCGGGTAAATATTTTATCTATTTTTTTTCATAAGTGTAAGCCCCCCTCACACGCCTTGACGAAGATGCACCTGTTTGGAAAGACCATCTGTGTAATGATTTTTCTTAACATATTAAGTGAGATTGTCATTGAGTTATGAGTAGGCAGTTACAAACTAAAATTATCATATCTGTGCCACTAATCTGTGTCAATGGAGAGGGTGCATCAGCCCTAGAAAGAGAAGGAGAGAGTGCAATAGGTCCCGAAGGAGAAGGAGATGGTGCAATAACCCCCGAAAGAGTGGGGGTAGCTCCCATCTCACCAACGCTGTTGCCAACAGTAGTAGGACTGAGAACCTGGTCAGGGTGGAAATTTGAATGATCGGGCTGACTATTGAACTTCTTTCTAGGAGCCATATGATATAACAACATAACAACAAAATAAATTAGTAGAACATGTAATAACAAGTACAAAAGATTGGTAAAATAACAATTTGTTAATATTATAGTCAAATAAATTATAAAGAAAGCAAGTTATTACCACACGCAACAAAATATTTGTTACCTTTTTTAGTTCAAATCTAGAAGGCTCGTTAACTTCGCTTGAAGAACTTGCATTTCCCTCACCTTCGAGAGGTTGATACTCCTCGTCATCATGATCAACACCAATTTTGCATTTTTCGTCTCTAATAGTTTTACCCTTATCTCAATGAATCGATCCAAACAATGTATTTGCCATGCTCTTGATGCCCAAACTATTTACCCTATGGCTTTTTTTTAAGTTTTTTTTTTAGTTTTTTATATTTTAATTTTAATTTTTAATTTTTTTGATTTCTTATTTTGAGTGAATTCTAAAAATTATACTACTTAGGGCCAAATTCGAAAAAAGTTCGAAAAAACAAGGAAAAAGGCTAAGAAGCCTACTTAAATTGATTTTTTTCGTCTTATATTAACTTTTTTTAGGTTTTGGTTAAAATATTTTACTTTTCTGTTTTATCATGATGGAAAGAATTTAGAAAGTACACTCATTTGAACTAATTTTGAAAATACTTCACTAAAAACGAAAAAAAAAATCATAGAAAAAAAGCTAGTACAAACACAAGCCAATCTCAGTTTTGTAAAAATTGAGATACAAAGTGTTTAGAGAAATATTAGTTTTTAAATAATTGAAATAAAAAAATACATATTATTTTAGTTAATTAATTTAATTAAAGTGAAGAAATATTTTTTATTTTTTTAATCACATTTTATATATAGTTGGCAAGTGAAATAGTGTAATGTCACTTGTGGCCTAAACATTATCATATCACCTTACTTAGTTGTCACGTGAGTGCAATTATGCTACTCTGCATATACCTAGCTATCGGAGTGTATATATTGCAAGCTTTAATGCATGTTCATAGGTGCTTTTTAAGAAAATACACACTTTCGCCGATCGATATGTATTTGGGCACGAAAATAGTACACTTTCGCCGACCAAACTATATTTGGTTGCGAAAAGAGTATACTTTTGCCGACCAACCTTAATTTTGTCGCAAAAACTATATACTTTCGCTGACCAAAATATATTTGGTCACGGAACGAGCACACTTTCGCCGACCAAACTTTATTTGATCGCAAAAAATATATATTTTCACCGACGAAATTGTATTTGGTCACGGAAAGAGTATATTTTCGCCGACCAAATAAGATTTAGTCGCGAAACAAGTATACTTTCGCCGACCAAATAAGGTTTGGTTGTGAAAAGTGTATACTTTCGCCGACCAAACCTTATTTGGTCACCAAAAGTGGTTGCCAAAAGTGTATTTTCTTGTAGTGACAGTAGAGACCTGTGGAGTAAATATGACTTAGGCTCCCAATGTAATTATAAAAACTCACCTCACCCTAGAGGCAATTTCACAAAAATATTAATTATAATTCATTCCATTAAAGAATTATAATTGAACTCACAACCATATTCTCAAAACTAAATATTTGAGCTTCAGTTATTAAATACTTATTTATTCTCTCCATATTAAGATTTCTGATACCCGTCGATTAAATTAAATTACTGACAATTGTATTTAATTGGCTTCTTAAATAAATTCTTCAAGACCTTTCGCTTAACTTATTTGACTGTCGAATAATTAAATTCACCTGTAGGGTTTGGCTTGGTCGAAACTTTTAAACTTCCTTAAGGATCGAGGTATCGTTAATTTTAATCTTTCGGGATGTGAATTTCGTTAATAATTAATATCGTTATCCAACTTATCGGGATTATGGACCCGTAAAAAATTGCACCCTTTCATGAATCAAAATAATGAATATTAAATATACGTAAATAATTAATTATTTCAAGATTAAGAGTATAAGTACTCATAATAACAATAGTGTGTGAATTAATTTATATAGTAAGTATAAAATTAATGCCCCAACGTGGTTCTGTTCAATATACACAAAGTGTACTAGCACAGCGAGTTGGAATAATATGCGACACTATTATCTGTTTCTCGTAACCAAGACAGATTTATTAAAACTCTACACTACAGCTGTACCAATGGTGTGTCTAATTCCATCTAAACCATGAACCGAAAACTTGTATTCTACAAAAATCGATAATCTAGTCTTCCGTGTGTAAACCGAACTCTACACACCAGATTAAATACTGTGCAGAATAAAAGATACATATGCATAACATTAAATAAATAATGAAACCGCATATATTGCTTATTAAAATTATCATAAAATAGAAAAATGATTTTATTAATAAATAAAATTAAATACTGAAAATAATAAAATACATAATTTTTAGTATTTGATCTTGACATCGAGCATAAATATCACATAATACGAGAGATCGTACAAAGAGGTGACATGATTATGACTAAGATTGCATCAACAGATAACCTTGTTGTTACAAAGAGCTTACTAGTTAAGTCTTTTGACAGTCATGTAGAGGGCATGGGAGTCAGATGTATGGCAGCGTAATTTTGAGTATAAGTAGGAGATGCTAGAGTTGTATACTAAAAACTATATTTTGGATTTTGGTATTTTAATTTTATTTATTAATAAAATTAGTTTTTCCCATTTTATGAGAATCTTCATGAGCAAATGCATGTGTTTTATTATTTATTTAATGATTGTACATGGGTATCTTTTATTCTAAATAGTATTTAATATGGTGTGCGGAGTTTGGTTTACACACAGAAGACCAGATTATAATTATTGTAGATTATAAATTTTTGGTTCACAATCTTAGATGGAATTAGGCACACTATCGGTACGATTATAGCACAATATATTAGTAGATCTGTGTTAATTATAGCGAACAATAATTGTTTCGAAAATTATTCTTACTCATTATGCTCGTACACTTTGTATGTATTGAACATGATCGTGTTAGGTAATTAATTTTGTACTATTTATATAAATCAATTTACATCGCATGATTATTATGAGTGCTCATACTTTTAATCACGAAATAATTATTATACATATATATTTAATATTCATTATTTTAATTCATTAAAAGGTGCAATATGTTACGGGTCAACAATCTCGGTGAGTTGGATAATGACCTTAATTATATTGTAGATATTAATCATTGATGGAATTCATGTCCTGTAATCGGGATTGATGATACCCCATTGAGAAACCTTATAAGTTTTGACCGTGTGAAGCACTACAAATGGATTTTATAATCCAACATGTCAAATAACTTAACCGGAAGATCTTAAGAATTTTTTAAAGAAGTCGATTAAATAAAATTGTCAGTAATTTAATTTAATCGGCAAGTATCTATATTCTCAACGTGGAAGAAAATAAATAAGTATTTAATAATAAGAGCTCGAATAATTTAGTTTTAAGAATAAGGCTGGGAGTGCAATTATAATTCTTTAATGAAATAAATTATAATTTATATTTTTATGAAATTACTTCTATGTTGAAGTAGGATTTCATAATTATATTAGGAGTCCATGTCTTATTTAGTCGATTGGTCCCTGCTGTATCCTATAAAAGTGCAGTTATAAACTTTGACCACCAGAATTCAAAAAATTTATCTTCGAGATTAGGGTATTCATGTTTTTGTGAAAACCTAAGTATAGTCAGTTACGATTTGAAGAATACAAAAAACAACGCCCATATTTTAATCGTGTTCTTGGCATTCGAGAATACAACAAAAGGCTTGATTGGAGAATAGTCAGTCAATAACAGCGTTGATCTATAGACTAAATATTGTTGCTGAAAACGAAATCAAATCAGACAAATTTCGAAGGTGTAATTCTTTTTTAACTTTGAGAGTTATACCATGTTATTATTTTGATTGTTCTATATCAAAAAATTTTAATCTGGAACTTATTTTGAAACTTGCCCGTCTGAATTTTTTTTTAATTAGTTGATATACATCTTCTAAGGATCTTGATTTTTGGGCCTAACAATCGTCATCTTGGACCCCCACGATCTCCTCCTCGACGAATGGATGAATGTGTTGACTTGTCACGATGTATTTGGTCTCGGCCAGTTGAGGAAAATGAGGATCCACTGTAGCTGAAAGGTCGACATGAGTATCATGATCGTATAGTAGAGCTGGAGTCTCTAGAGTTGCTAAAGTAGGGGCAACAGGGACATAATCTAGAATTAAGATGGGGGATCTCGGTCCATAGGTTGGAATCCTTGGGCACCCAGCCTTCTTCACGCCCTCCTTATATCTAAGGGCCAAAATCTCAGCTCAGACACTGAGGAGTTTACCCATGAATTGGGTCCCAGCTTCGTTTCAGCTCTGATGTTGGAACTCATCATCCCGTTCGGCTCTAGGTGCCTTAATGTTGGCTTGAATGTAGCTAAAGGCCTCTAACTTATCCTGGGAAGACTCAAGCTTTAGTTATAACTCTACGACCTGGGTAGAGAGTTAGAATGCCTCTACTTTGGCCCCATGAAGGTTCTCCTCGGCGGTCTTGGCCCTTTCTTTAAGAGCATGTCGAAGGGAAGCTTCTTGGTCCTTAGTAGCTTCGGTCTCCCACAATTTTTTCTTTTTCTTTTTATAGCCTTAAATAGTTTGGCCACGCAGCGGGCTTCTTTGGCTAGGTCTTCATATTGTTTGCAGAGAAGACTGAGCACCTAGAGATGCTACAAAATCAACAAAAGCAAGCATGTAAGACCAAGGTAAATACAAAATAACTGAAGAAGAAATTTATAAAAATTTTCACAAGTATTTGATGATGGATTACTTACCTCAATACGGAGCTGCGTAGCCCAGTGGAAGAGATTCGTGGTCACCATATGAGTGTGATCAGCCATGTCAATGGGCATCATCAACCCCTAATCAGCCCCTAATCAGCTGTTAGGCCATCTGAGGGTTCTCTTTTGAAGATTTATCCACGTGAACAGGGCGGTCGTCCAGGACCAACTTCGGTGCCCGCTAGCTTGGAACTTCGGATATGTCCTCGCCACTGAGGTGTCGTTCACCCACAGTGGGCCCGTCGCCTCAGACTAGGCGATGCCTCTTCTCGGCCTGTGCATCACGCGTGGGCGTGGATTTATGGCGAGAAGATTAGGGCTTGGTAGCAGTCCGGGTGACGTAGAAGGACTCCGATCTTGCAATCGGTAGCAGTGAAGGAGGAATAGCTGGTGTAGGCTTTTGAGGCGACGGCAGTGGTGGAGGTAAAGTGATTCTCTCAGCTGGTGTGGCTGGGGTGCTAGCGATGTTAATTCCCAGGGTTGCCTCTTTAAATTGAATCCAGTGCAAACTCTCGACATCGAAGTTGGTTAATTAGGGTTATTCGATCGAGCGACGGTGAACTGAGAAAGAGGCACCTTCTCCTCGGTGTTGGATTACTCTTCAATGGCTCGGCTCGTGGATGAGTAGTTTATGAGCTGAGTGTCCTTCCCATGTGGCCGGAGCGTAATTGACCGCGATGACATTAGCTTGCCACTTTCACCGATGAGCAAGGCTTGTCTCCGAATATGCTACAAGAACATATTAGTAAAAAAAATAAAGATAAATGAATGCAATAACAAAGTGAAATGATGACAGCTAAACTGACCTAATCTTCCTAGAAGCCGAGAAGCAGCTTGGCCTAAGTGTCCATCATAGTCAAGCTGGAATTTGAAATCTCCCCCACTAGGATGTAATATGTAGCGTGCTTGTCTGATTCGGGGAGGTCATTCACTAGCTTTAGGTAAAGCTTCCTATAGTGGTGGTAGAAGGTAGTAAAATCTTGGTTGTGTCTTTTGGTGTAGCAGTAGAAGATCTCGAGGATGTCGAGACTTAAACTAAAGCGGCGAGTCATCTCGGCCACCCTATGACTACACAAATGAAGTTTATGGAAACCTAGTAAGTGGTGAGTTGGCACTGGCTGAGCATCTCCTTGACGAGTGGATCTACAAGGAAATGGGCCCCAGCCTGCACCACCGAGACGATGGGAAGGTCTACTTTATTCCCCCTCCTTGGTATGGTTTCCCTTGGGCAGTCTCGTCATAAAAATGGACTGAGACAGGGTGAAGTATATTGTACTTAACTCAGAAGGTAGCTAGGGGGAGCAGTGTTGACTTATTTAACTAATTTTTCCAACCTAAGGTAAGAGATTCGAAAATGCGATGCGAGAAAAAGAGAAGAAGGGGAAAAATCGACCCCAAACCAACCCAAAAATGAAAGTACGAGGATCTTGAGAAAAAAGAAGAGGAAGACGAAGACGAAGACCAAAATCGGTATAAAGATAATGAATGTCCAAAAGGGCTTGAAGGAGAAAGAGCTTCTAAAAAGAAGGGTGAGATGACTTGCTAATTTGGAATAAGTGACAGGGGCATACAATGGAGGAGGGTGTTTTCCAGTGATAAACTGTCAAAAGGGATTGAATAGCAGGCAAGAAGCTCTCACGGAAGGAGTTTTCTCTAAAAGGTGAGATTTAGAGCAAGAAACCCACTTATATAGGAGAGGAATCCCTAGGGCCAGGCGTGCCTAACAGTCACCTCGGGCATGCAAAAGG
The DNA here is from genome assembly GCA_032270985.1 of Heliamphora pulchella. Lineage (NCBI taxonomy): Eukaryota > Viridiplantae > Streptophyta > Magnoliopsida > Ericales > Sarraceniaceae > Heliamphora > Heliamphora pulchella. Next base: position 18,055 of record JAULJZ010206406.1, read on the forward strand.
ATACCTGCCCAACCTTGGAAATACATGAATGCCAATACGTGTCCCAATCAGTGCATGACATGTAGAAAAAATGAAGCGCTGCATTCATTGCTTAGAAACAGCATCTTTAATGCCAGGAGCTGAAATAGAGGTTCAAATTTGACATATTCAGTCAAAGAGCACTAGAGACTTATTAGCTCCCCTTATGCTGAGCAAGAAGAGAGCTAATGGGCAAATGAAGAGGGCCAAATTTAACTTGTGACGACTCGCTTGAGGCCCAATGGGTTCCTAAAGGAAGACTCCGACACTGTCCAAGAGAGCCAAAACCAAAGTAACGGGGCCACAGATGGCTGAGCAAATATGGTACAGCGAAAGTATAGCCGAGCACAGAAGGGATGACTAGGTCAGCACGACGTCAGTTGCGTAGTCGAGCCCCAAGCATTAATGAAGGTAGCTTGGCTGAGCAAGAAATATAAATGACAATTAGATAGAAACCGTACATTCACCGTATAGTAATCAGTTCAAGCCATATGGTCTAACCTACACGTTTGCAGGGTAAGGCCTGAGATGGGGCCGGGACCAACCTATCATGAGTTATAAAGGAGAAGTACAACTTTCAATCCCTATAAAAGGGGGTGGAGTCCAAAGAATGAGGTACGAAAAATCATTCTATTAGTCAAAACTCTTTCTATGTCTTTAGTCTAAAGTTTCTCTCTCTAAATCCACTTCTAACTTGAACATCATAGTTAAGAATGGCAACGGGGCGAGTTTAGGGCAGAGGTGTGTTCTCCCATCCCCACCCCATTATTAGCGGGGCAGGGTCGGAAAAAAATAGTCGAAAAAATGGCAGGGGTGGGGCGGGGGCGGGACCGTAACGAAAAATACATTTTTCACTTTAAAAGAAATTAATACTAACAACAATGATATGATAAGATATTAAAATAATAATATTGATCAATGACTATAATTAAAAACAAAAAAATAAGAAATACAAGTAAAAAAATAAAAATAAGTATAATATTTTTGTATTTTAGTTATATTATATTGTTAAAAA
>JAULJZ010206417.1:0-19086 GCA_032270985.1 Heliamphora pulchella
CTCGGACATAATGACCAGCCTGTAAAAGAAGACAGATAGAGAACATATAAAGAACAAGTCAAGCAAGCAAAGTGCAGGAAATATCTGAAGGTGAAACCTTAGGAAACTAGGCGCTTTAACCCTAGGTTCGTGTGCAAGTGACGACCCTTCGATTTCTTTCAAATCCTAAGAAACTAGGCACTCTAACCCTAGGTTCGTGATTCCTAGTTACCCTAAGTCCTTGTGCACCAGGCAAATTTCTATCATTCTATGCTAAGTTTTTGCCCAAGTGTTTTAAAAAAAATAAAAAATCAAAAAAAAAATAGAATAATAAAAATAATAATAATAATAAAAAAGAGAAAAAGAGAACAAAAATCTTCCTAAAATTTCTGAAACTTTTTAAGATTTTTCGTAAATTTCTAGGGTTTTCTTAAAATTTTTCTTAATTTTCTAAAATTTTCTTTGAATTTATAAGATTTTCTAAAATTTTTCTCAAATTTTTAAGGGTTTCTAAAAATTTCTAGAGTTTTCTTAAAATTTTTCTTCATTTTCTAAAATCTTATAAATTTGTCTTAAATTTGTCTCAAAATTTGTCTTAAATTTTCTAGAATTTTCTAAATATTTCTAGGATTTTCTTTAAAAAATTTCAAAATTTTCTCAAAATTTTTCTTCAAATTATAGGATTTTTCTTAAATTTTTTAGGATTTTCAAAATATTTCTAGGATTTTCTTAAAAATTTTTCAAAATTTTTCTTAAATTTATAGGATTTTTCATAAATTTTCTAGGATTTTCTAAATATTTCTGGAATTTTCTTAAAAAATTTTCAAAACTTTTCTCGAATTTCTAGAATTTTTCTCAAAATTTTCAAATTCTTTTTAAAGATTTTCAAAAATTCTTCAAGTTTTTAAGATCTGTCCCAATTTTCTAAGATTCTTTCTAAATTTCCTAAGATTTTTGAAATTTTCCAAAACTTTTCTAGATTTTTGAAAAAAAATTGCCCCAGATTTTAAGATTTTCGACAAAATTGCCTAAGATTTTGATAAAAATTACCCATTTTAGTTTTGCATACCAAAAAAAAAATCAAAACAAAGATTCCCCTCCTAGATTTGTGTTTTTTTTAAAATAAACAATAAAAACTTAAACCTTTTATTTTAAGATTTTCGCTAAAATAATTGCCCATTTTTGTTGGTTGTTTAAAATATCATAGTTGTCCCTACTGTTTTGATCTCCATTGCATAAGTACCTAAACTAAACTCAAATCCCAATCATCATCCATCAATCAGCATCCACACATCAAAATCACTCAACACATCAAAAAAATAAGTCATCATCAAATCACATCATATGGGGGATCCTAAACATGCGTCTACGTTTGATATTCCATGCTCTGGTATTGAAACAAGTAGGGATAGGATACCTACCGATGGGCGTCGATGAGATATATGATGGTCAGGCTCCCGCAAAAGAAAATCGGCAGCAACAGCATCGGCTGGGGGCTTATAGCGTCTCAAACCACGTGAAACTGCGCGATGAGGTAATGGAGCGTATGTATGTGGGTCGAAAGGTGCCGGATGACCGTCTCCAGCATCGGGATCCAAAAAGTCAGTCATCACGGCCTCTGCAGCAGCATCAGCAACCGCCTGAGCCTCAGCAGCTGCTCGCGCCTCCTCCTCAGCAACCCGGCAGGAGGCACGCTCCGCCTCAAGAACAAGGGCATCCATCGCAGCGGCGGGCTACGTGGAAGTAACCCCACCAGCAGGAAGGCTAGTGGATGAACCCCCGAGAGTACCCTTGGAAGAGCTCCCAGTTGCAGCTGGACCCCATCGTGCCCCAAGGTCAGCGTCTCCCTGATCCTGACCTGCCATAAAGAGAAAAGGGATCACAAACAGAAGGGTGAACATCGTGTGACAAAGTAAGGTCCTCACAAGGAAAAGAAATGGCTAAGGAAAGTGAAGAAAGTAAGGGAGAGGCTGAGAGAAGATGAGAGAGTGTCTGAGAGCGTGAGAGAGCTAGAGAGAGAATGGGAGAGTGACGATTGAGCCACACCCGCGCGCCTCGAGGGGCCTTATGCGCTCCAGGAGTTGGTGGTCGCCATCTTCAATGTTAGCGACCACCGGATTTTCCAAAGGTTTTATGGCGACCGCTAGGTTCAAGGAGATCTTATCCGGCGACCGCCACTTTAGAGGGGTTTAGGCTTGGCGACCCCCAGGTTGTCAAGGGTCACGTCATGTTAGTATTTCATTATGGTATTTTGGATTTCTTAAGGGACCGTTTGGGCGTGTGTTTTGTTTATTTTATTATTATTTTATTTAGCATTTTTGTGCGCACCATATTAGCAAAAATAATCTAAATAATAAATAATAAATAATAAATAAAATAATAAATAAATAAAATTAAAAAAATAAATAAAATTAAAATAATAATAATAATAATAATAAAAGAAGAAAAGAGAAAAATAATAATGCATAAATAAATTTTCCCTATGGTGAGTTATTTTGTGTACATTTTCAAAAATATTTTTTTCAAAACCTTGTGTGATTTTATTTTTTTACTCTATTTTTTTGCAATGTTTCTTTTCCGATAAATCTAATTTTAAACCATAACTTGGTTTTTAATCTCGTACTTCACTCCGAACTTTTAGATCCTAACTCGACCTATTAATTCGTAATTTTTTCCTTCGATAAATTTAATTTTAAGCCGTAACTTGACTTTAAAATTAATTATCTCATGCCTCGTCCCGAATTTTTAGGTCTTAACCCGACCTATTAATTCATGGCTTTCTCCCTGATAAAATTAAATTCTAAGTTATAAATTGGCTTTAGTTATCCTTATCTCGTGCCCTGTCCCGTTTTGAATTTTTAGGTCTTAACTCGACCTCTTAATTTACAATCTTTCTTCCCGATAAATCAAAAAGTTTCAGCCATGGCAGGGCTTCCTATCATTTTAAATCTCGTTTTCGATAAACCTACCCTTTAAGTCTCACGCTCTTAAATCCTGACTTAACCTATCAATTTGATGTTTATCTACTCGGTCCTTCTCATGACCTTAAACTGACTCGTCGGTCCTTCTCACGACCTTAAACTGACCTGTCGGTCCTCTTCACGACCCTAAACTAACTCGTCAGTACTACTCATGACCCTAAACTGACTTGTCGGCCCTCCTCACGACCTTAAACTGACTCGTTAGTCTTTCTCATGACTTTAAACTGACTCGTCGGTCCTCCTCACGACTCTAAATTTACTCGTCGGTCATTCGCATGACCTTAAACTGATTTGTCGGTCCTCCTCACGACCCTAAACTGACTCGTCGGTCCTCCTTATGACCCTAAACTGATTCGTCGGTCCTTCTCATGACCTTAAACTAACTCGTCGGTATTTCTCACCACCCTAAACTGACTCGTCAGTCATTCTCATGACCTTAAACTGATTCGTCAGTTCTCCTTACGACCCTAAACTGGCTCATCAGTCCTCCTCATGACCCTAAGCTGACTCATCGGTCCTTCTCATGACCTTAAACTGACTCGTCGGTCCTTCTCGCGATCCTAAACAGACTCGTCGATCCTCCTCACGACCCTAAACTGTCTCGTCGGTCCTTCTTATGACCCTAAACTGACTCGTCGGACCTCCTTATGACCCTAAACTAACACGTCGGTCCTCCACACGACCTTAAATTGACTCATCGGTCCTTCTTATTACCCTAAACTGACTCGTCGGTCCTCCTCACGACCATAAACTAACTCGTCGGTCCTCTTCACGACCTTAAACTGACTCGTGTTTGCATTACACTATACTTGTTATGCATCATATTTCTTATCATTGCATCCTTGTATTTGCCTCATGAACTACGTTCTAGTCTAATCCCTAACGAGAGAGGGTACGTAGGCAGCTCAATAAAAATTTGAGTACGACCAACATCATACGCATGCTTGTGTGCTTGTGGCCTAAGATTGACGGCTAGGTCAAATGGTTGTTGTCTCTGAGTCTTTGATATAACATGCTTCACGCGTTGCTATGCAAGTTATATTAAAGAGGGGCAACTGTAGACACTCCATTTTGACCATGCCCAATCTTAGGCGAATTCAATGATGAAAACAGGTGAATTAGTGCCTCGATACAATCCTCGGAAAGTGATCCAAGCTCAGTATTTGAACCCAGAACCTTCAAAATAAAAATTTTGTCAAACCGTCGAAACTTATTACCCAAGTAAGGCGACCGCCAACTGTCATCATGGCGCCAGCCATAAAACTTTGTAGAAACCCTAGCCCAAAGTGGCGACCGTCACATTTCATCATGGCGACCGCCAACTCCTATTGTGGCGACCGCCACAGAACTTTGAGGAACCTTCAAAAAACATGGCAACCGCCAACTTCAAAAGGCCTGACGTGTCCCAAAACATGGCAACATTTCATTGGTTAAAAAATTCTATAAATACCATACCCCAGCGTACGTTTTCAGTATAAATTTTAAGTGAGAGAGGCTCTGCCAATATACTGAGCGATCCCGAGCCCTAACCCCGAAACCCTACCGAACCCCCAATCGACGTCAAAGTCTTGCTTGGATCACCACCCTAGGATTGGGCCATTGGAGCACATTCTCGACTTGCGAATTCCACAATTCAGGTACCTTGTTTGGATCCTCGGTCCTTCTAGCCCTATTCTCTCTCTTTTTGGGTGATCGGGTTATATTTAATTTCAGCTCAAATACTCCTTCTTATTTACATAGTTCATCTTGTGCTTATTTAATTGCTTTCATTTAGTTTAATCTTTTAATTCGTTGCTTAATTCACACATTCACACTATGCACATTATCGACTTCTTTAATATATGTATCAAATTAGTGCAATATAATTAAACGATACGACAAGACAATGTCGATATTATTGTAATTCAAAACACTTACATTAAAATGGTTATAATCATCAATGTTATACTCATTTAATTCTAGTATTTTATTTCTTCTAGTTTTTTTTTTTTATGCTAATTTAATGTTCTAGCATTCATTTTCTTTTCTTTTCTTGTAGTTAGTTTAATTTTCCTTGTAATAGCATTTTATTTCATTTTCTTATAACACTAGTTTAATACTCTATTTTATTTTATTTTCTTTCTAACTCTTATTTTCTATATTTTTCTTTTCTTTTAATGATTAATGTAGTTGCTTTTGCTAACATTTTATTTTCTTTTTCTTCTCTTTTATCACTAGCTTTAATTTCCTTGTAATGTCCTATTTTTTTTTCTTTTAATCTTTCCTTTACTAACTTTAGTATTCATTTTCTTTAATGTTGGTACCTATTTTTCTTTTAAGACTCCATTTTCTTTCTTTTAAGATTTTATTTTCTTTTCGTAACATTTTATCTCATTCTATCTTTCTTTCTTTTTATTAAACCCAAAAATCATAAAAAATCATTTAAGTTAGTTTTCACCTTTAAAGGTTTTTTTTATATATATAACCCTTATTTTTTTTTATTAGTAAGTTTTCTCTTAATATAGAATTTGTATGCATCGTTACATTCAGTATTAAAAGCTTATCTAATATATGTTTATACATGTTTTGGTTATTTTCTTTAAATGCATATTTAAAATAGATTAGCTTATTTTTCTAGCAAATTCATGTTTAGATAATTTTAGCATTTTTTAGTATATTTTGTTCTTTTAGACAAATCATGATAGTTAGTTTATTTTTGTGAAATCGCATGTGAATGTGTTCCATGTATCCTTTCAGTTAAAATTTGCATGCCATAGGATTTAGGACTTTTCTTTTGACACTTATTTATTTTAGAGTGTTATGTACATATTTTATGTATTTTCTATACTTGATTTTAGATGTTCTCCCTTTGCCTCCATTTTCTTTATTTGCATGTATTTAAAAAAATTTATTAAAAAATCAATGATGATTAGTAGAGGCCAACCTTATGCTTGGGCGAACGGTGTGCCTAACATCTTTCCCGATTCGTACCATGGCCCCCGAACCCTTTTATTTGGTTAACGTTTTCAAGATCAGTAAGCTATTTTTTGTTTTTCTTAGTTTTTCTCAAAAATTAAGTGGCGACTCTATTTTCAATGAAAATGGTTTTTTTCAAAATTTAGCTTTCAAGGTGTTTAAAATATTTTTCAAAACATCTTTGACTTCCCTTATTTTTGACCCCTAAATCCCAACGCCACAGTAGAGTTAAAAAAATTATATTGTTTATGTATTCTCCTACATACATTTATGCGTACAAGATGAAACCCATCATATTGTAGGTTCCGGATGCATCTAGTGGACATCGAAAATTTAAGGAATCTGTGGGAGATAACATATTCAATAGTGAGCAGTTGGGTTCTCTTTCACCACATTCTCCACGACCTAATGAGCAACATGTATCTCTTATATATATGCAACTTAAATATACACAATCACACGCATGGTTGAGGTTAAGGGTGATCCTACTGAAAATTCTTAGATGTATTAGGAGGTTAAGGGTGAGGTTATTGAAAATTCGAATATGTTATGTTTATTGTAAGGTTTAATAATAGAGGTTACAGGTGAGCCGGTTGAAAATCCAGTACAATGATGTTCCATTTTTGCCATATCCTACCACTTTCACTAGAAAATCAAACTTTCCCTCAAATTGTTAATCTCATTTTATTCTTCTACTTTTGAAATTATCAAGAACATAATGAGGATGAGTTATCTTTATACAAGATATGTGTGACACGATTAACAAATCTATTTTATTCATATAGCATTGCTCTTTTAGCATTGAACTAAGACCATCAAAATCCAAAGTGAATTTGCATTGATCAGTATACATAATTGGCACTTATTTGATCATAGATAATGAAAACACCCTTTGAAAAAAGGTATATTTTTGTATCAAAATAGAATCATCTTTCTCTATTAGTTAATTTTTCTCGTGTGATCTTTTAAGATTATTATAGAAGTATTAGTACTAAAAGTTTTGAAAAGAAATAAATACATTGGGATAACATTTCTCTTAATGTTGTGTTATTAAATGGTTTTGGTGAAGACACTCTGAAATAAATCTAAAAACATGAAAACTTTTATTGTTATTATTGTCAATATTTCATACAATAGCTCACTTTATATTGTTACTTAAACATGTAAGTCATTTATGCATTATCACAATGTTTTATGAGTTATGTTGTGTTTATATTTCATGCATATATAACAAAATTTTGAAAAATTTATATTTATACTTGTAGGTAGAGATACAAGTTGACTTGCTTAATTCTGGTATTCCAAAGCATGATTTGGTCAAGGGGCTTTTGATTACTAGGAACCCATTGTATGAAATAGATGGAGTACCATTGGGTCCAGGTTATTATCAAGTATTTATTTAAAAAGCAAAAAAACTTAATGTTCGTTTGGAAAGGCCTCGCAAAAGGATTAACACAACTGGAGAAGCTATTGGCGGACATGTTGCCTGACGAAAATGTGATGTATGTTGCAACTTAATTTTATTAGTTCAAGTATATATACGTCTATTGTATGATTTAAATACTTATCAAGTCTCAAAATGATTTTAATTGATTTTCAAGTGTTAGAGAAGGAAAAAGATTAAGTGATGGTGGGGCAAAACAACTAGTGATGGAGAAAGATTTATTTTAAATTATACTTGTTGAAACAATAAAGATTTATTTTGAGTTATACTTGCTGAAACTTTAATATTGTTTTGAGACATATTAGATGCATTTTTTAATATGTTTTGATTTGTATTTGATGAATTTGTACTTTTTAAATATTTTGATATGCGATTGAACGGATAAGAATATTATTATAAAGAGATAACATTTGATATATTGTTATAGATAAATGAATGAATATTTGGATGTGAATGGATGAATAAATTCTAATTTTTATTTTTGGCATCTAAATTATTTTCGTCGCTAAAACTAATAGTATTTGTAGTAGACAGGTATTATGAACATACGCTGCGTCGATATTTAGCTGTCGCAAAAGGCATGAACACATTTGCGACGGTACAATGATCGTCGCGAAAAGAATACATAGCTGTTGCTAACGTTTGCGATGGCAAAAACATGTTTTTTAATATGTATTTGCATCGAAAATAATGTCGTTGCTAAAAGCATAAAGTGCCGTCATAAATGTTTGCAATCCGAACAATTGCCTCCCCCCATTTGCCGTAGCAATGCCGACGTAAATTCCCTTTTACGACGATAAGGGTATTATTTACGACAACATTGAGCCGACGTAAAAACTCTTTTTTCTAGTAATGGCTCCTTGTCAACTACCCATTCTTTCAAGAGTTCTTCACCATCTCGATGCTGCATGGATATGGTGGCAGGTCGTTATCCTGCCACATCTTGTTCTTATCATCTCCTATTTCTCTCCCTTGCTTTGGTCCATTGAAGGCCGTCGAGGCCTGGGCTCTGTCATTGCAGAAAGAGGTCGGCTTTGTTGGTGCCCTAATGGTATTGCAAAGATTTCGAGCTGCCTCTATCAAAGCTAAAAACTAGGCAGGTTAAGGTTAATGAGGTGTGTCCGGTACTTCCGTTAGATCCCCTGAACACATATATGTACAAGATGAGTCTCGCTGACCAAATCATGGCATTTAACCGCTAAATCCTGGAACCTCTTGATGTACTCGAGTAGATTGTCTCCCAATCTCTGTGTCTCTCTAACAAGGGTGAGTATTATCACTTTCTCATGCACTTAGAAGAACTTCGTATGAAACTTGTTAACTATATCTTCCTAAGTGATGATTGATTCTGGTGCAAGGTTGACATACCAGTTGTATGCCCTTTGTGTTAGGGATTTTGGGAACTCTCATAGGCACAGTGTGTGGTCTTCTCAACAGGCTCCCAGCGTCTCTACAAATCTAACTACATGCTCCCTTGCGTTTCCCTTCCTTCCATTGAACTTCATTTACTTTGGAGCCACATAGCCTTCTGAGTAAGGCACCCTCAATAGATACAACATATAAGGTGGTTGAATATCCAGATCTAGTAAGGATAGCAGCTGTCTCTTCCTTCTTTCATGTTGGAACATCGCTTGGACATATGTAGTCGTAGAAAATTGAGTCTGCATTCCTAGTAGGATGGGATCCGGGTTATTAGACCCCTGCATCGTGATCGGAGTCACCTGCGCTTGGAGTCGACTATGCTTTATCAGCTGCTAACCCATTGGGGTCACCTATGGATCAACTGGTACCTTCTCAACTCGTAGCCTTTCCACTGGGGCCTCTATCCAGTTGGCGTTTGTTACGATCCCCAAAAGTGATTTTGTTAGCCTTACGATCACATTCTGACTGTCCTGAATGGCCTGCAGTGCATCCAAGAATAGATCGTCACGGTTATGGTTTGGATTCGCCTATTTTTCCATGCCGGGATTAACATTTCATTCGTTGCTATTAGAATAACCTTCTAACATGGATGTTTTAGGGTTTGTGTGTAATCCGCTCTGAGCACTAACCATTCACAAATTCACCTCCCTAATGGAGTTGCCAATTAATGTAGGGTTCCTTTAGGAGAAAAGTAATTATGAAATACGGGAGAGGTAAAATATGCAAAATAATCAAAAATGCAGAATAGAGAGAGAGCGATGGTTGGGTGAAGGAGAAGACTAATAAAGTTTAGAGTATCTGGCAGTTTGAACATTTATGGTAGAGGTTGATATGAAATTAAAACCTGAATTGTATCCGCTTAGGAGTACAACTGTCCCTCCTATTTATAACCCTCTGATGGAGCTATTAGAATTAGAATAAAACTCCAAAGAGATATAGTCAGATCATGAGAGGTCATCTCAGGGATCAAGAGATCTTATCCGAAGACTTCGATCATTTTCTAGATACCTATAGTTAGTGTTCTACTCCAACTTGACTAGGTCCACCAGTGGGTACCCAACCCACTCGAGCTAAGTATCTGACCCACTCGGGTCAAATAATTCAGAGGTCACTCAAGTAACTCGAATGGGTGAATCCCACAATGTGACAACTCATTTCCTTAGCCACTAAGCCATATGTCTCCCAATGTCATGTGCAAGATTATACTGCCATTGTATTTGTCTTTGGAAAATTCTTTCAATTCTTAGAGGAATTTATAATTATATAGTATGTGCTATATGTTTGGCTATTCAGTCTATGTTGAGACACAGTCTATGCTATGTTATCATAATTAGATAGTGAGAGCTACACTCAAAGTCTGTGTTATCTTCATGGTCTATGCAATGGTAATATAATCTCAAGGTAAATTACACTTACACCCCCTGTATTTAAGGGTAATAACACTGACACCCCCTCTATTCTCTGAAATATCACTGTCCTTCCTTACATTTTTATTTTTGTAACACTTAAATCCCAAAACTAACTTCCGTTAACGGAAACACTGTTTCAACAGTGTTTTTAGTTTTTTTTGTTTAATTACAAAATCTTGTTTAAAATTTTCTAATTAAAAAATAAAATTTTTCTAAATACAAAATAAGTAACATAAAATTTAAGTTATTAATTTATTTTTATTTTTAAGTTTTTTATTTTGATAAAAAAAATTAATTTTATGCTACTAATTAATTTTCTAATTAATTTTTTATCAAAATAAAAAACTTTAAAATAAAAATAAATTAATAAATTAAATTTTATGTTACTTATTTTGTATTTAGAAATTTTTTATTTTTTAAATAGAAATTTTTAAACAAGATTTTGTAATTAAACAAAAAAAATAAAAACACTGTTGAAACAGTGTTTCCGTTAACGGAAGTTAACTTTGGAGTCTAAGTATTACAAAAATAAAAATGTAGGAGAATGCAGTGATATTTCAGATAATAGATTGGGTGTCAGTGTTATTACCCTAAAATACAAGGGGTGTAAGTGTAATTTACCCTATAATCTCATAATTTGTGCTATGCTTCATAGTTTGTGCTATGGTAAAATGATCTCATAGTATGTGCTATGCTTCAAAGTTTGTGCTCTGGAATATCTTCATTCGTAGTTAGGACTACGTTACATAGTCTAGCTATGCTTTCTCGTGTCTCTGTACGATGAGTAATGATATTAGTTAACCGAGCTAATGAGCGTTCCAATAGCTTGGATCCTAGTCTTTCGAATAATTATATTCTGGGTCTTCTTCTTTGAGTAGCTTGGAGTTTTGTGTTCGATTTATTGTTGGAGTAAAATTTTAAGTATCTCAAGCCACTCGAGTAACTTGAGTGAACGAAATCTTTTGAGCTTCTTTACTTGATTATGATCTAAAGGTCTTAAGAAGTTAGCCAAGCTACTGAAAACCCCAGCAACTCGGGTCTTTTCAGGATTCAAGTAGCCTGAGTTCATTATATATTATTGTAATTTTCATAGTTTCTTTAGTCCAATCCAGTCGATCGAGTCACTGATGGGTCCTGTAGCTCAAGTTCTGAGTTTTTATCCATGTAGTCTGGCATCCGAGTTATATTTGATCATCTGTGTCATTATTAGAGTGGGTGCGAGCAGCTTGAACAACTCGGCTTATTCCGAGTTACTCCGTTATCCGAGTGTATAATCGACTCCACAGTCTTCATCCGAGTCACTCGGCTGTTCATGGTTATCTCGTTTCCCTCGAGTTACTGATGTACTTTAAGAGATGATTATCATTTAGATGTCGTTATTTCCCAATCATTATCCTTGGAATAGTACGAATCCATTTCTATCTTTCTCACTGAGTCGAGTCCTTCACTCGAACAGCTCAATTTATTGACTTGTACTGTCCCGCCTGTTTATTGTATTCGATAATCATCTACAAAAATAAAGTGAAAGTATGTAAAGTCCCTTCTCATTAGATCCATAAACCTTTAAAAATTTTGAGTTTTATTTCATTAAACTGTTAATCAATCCAAATAACCGTTCATGAGATGTATGGCACGCTTAAAAAAGTAGACAAACACGCTTAAAATGAGTAGACAACCATCCCTTAACACTAGGCATGTGTGCCTTAGTGGCAGCACACCGTCATCGACCTCACCTAGGCACTCCTATGCACTAGTGAGTTGTGACAATTTCACTTTTGAGGCACTAATCTCCCGGGTATAGGAACCCGCCTGCGCAGCGAGCCTAAAAATCGTGTATATCAAACCGTTTAACACACTGTTTAGGTGTCAACCACAAATCTCTCAAGGCCATTTCAAAAATTATTCCACTTTTCATTAAGTATCTTATATTATTTTTTAACAAAATTTAATTTTCCACCAGTTCAAGATATTCAAACTAAGAACATACCTAATTCAAAATTTTCTATAGCCAACTATATATTTCAACAAAAATGTAATATATAAAACTCACACAATTACAGGTATTTCAATTAACTATGATTTCAAAATAATAATAATTCAAGTCTAAGGCATAAAATAATAAAAAAATCATCTGTCTTTAGATAATATATTTTTTTGAGAGATAATAATATTAAATTGAAATTTTCAAAGCTGAATACATTTAATTTATTACTAATCAATTAAAAAAACACAATAACACAATTTAGAATAAGAATCCAGTTCATTCCTCCAATCTTACGAAAATTAAGTATAAGTAAATTCAATTTCATGCAAAATTACCAATTTAATCACTACAAAATATTCGTCACATCCATAGATTTCATTTGTAAGTCAAAAATAAACAAAAATATTTACTTTTGATGGCTTGAAGGATAGAAGTTTAGAAAACACTAAAAGAAGTTTTAAGATTCAAATATGGTGAAAAGTAATGTAAAATTCTAGAATTCCAATAAACAAATTTAATCACTCGGCAACACCTACAATCAAGATTTAACCATAAAAGTTTTAAGATTTTATGGAATAATTTTTTGCCCAAAATAATTTTAAAAAATAAAGATTTTCATTGGCTTCCACGAAAGAAGAAAGAAGAAAAAATACTGTAGGGGGAGCTATTGTGTTGAGGAAGAATGAAAAGGAAAGTAAAGAAAATAGGGGAATAGGGGATGTAGCACAGGGATTGGGGATGGGCGGCCTGGTGTGGCTGTTATAAGAAAGCAAAAGAAAAGAATGGAAGGGGGGCCTGCTAGGGCGTGTCAGCTTTTTTAATTTATTTTTTATTTTGTATTATTATTTTGAGATAATAGTTAATTAAAATTTATCACAATAATTATTTAAAGTTACTTTTTAACAACCATTCCATATCAATATCTTAGGATTATTATTTAATTAAAATAAACTTAAAATTAAATTCTATGCATTAAAAAATATAGAAATAAACTATTTGTAATCCTAAAAATTCACTTAATAAACTAAATAGTATTTAGATCTAACCTGTCAACAATTGACGCCGATGAATATCAAAAATTACGTACCGTTCAACTTTAATATGATAACTATTATTATGATAATATTGATTTATTTTCATTATATATACTTTATTTCATAAAAATTGCAAACAAAATATTATTATTATTATTATTATTATTATTATTATTATTATTATTACAATCTTCTCTCATGATGTCCCAAAACACCTAAAAAAATAAAATTACTTTAATTAAGAAGTGAGTAAATTAAAAAAAAATTACAATTATTACAGAGGTGCTAAGAACCAATAAAATTGCATGCATTCTTACATGAGGTGACCTTGTAAGATTTTTTTTTTTTTTGTATTTCTTGCATGGGGGGATGCGTGGCCGGCTATTAGCACCCTGACACAGGGGTGTCTCGGATGGCATGCAATGGCACCTTACACCCTTGCCAACCCTTGGCGGCATGAGAAGGGCATGCCCAATTATTCGAGGTGGCTACATGGCAACGAGAATTCACTTAACCCTTTGACAAGAATAATGAAAATACTTAGCACGCGAAGGCATTTCTCGGTGCATGGATGCGGGGTAGTTCGTATGGCTTATGAGTCAATACAAGTAGATGGCTCGTTGGATATATGGCAAATAATGAGTTGAGGCTAGGCAGTTGACATTACTTTAGCATAGTCCATAGTGGCGTGGCACACTTTGGGGCATGACTTGCACATATCTAGGCAGTTACAACTATTGACCCATGTATGCGCATGGCTAGCCCCATGTTACAGCACAACATGGGCAATTATTGGTGGTTACCTCCTGAGGGCTTGGCCTGGCCTACATACTAGCACAATGTGGCATGCGTCAGCATAATATGGGATGTTATTGGCAGTTCTAGGAGCTTTGCTGAAGATGCTCAAAGGGTGACAAGTATCAAAGCGTGGTTTTTCATTGCTTTTATTGTTTCTGCACATGTGCTTAGTAATTGGGGGATGTTCACTGTAGAATTACATGTAACGACTAGTAACTGCTAGTAACTGCTGCATGCCTATTTGTAGGCATGGCCTAGCTACTTTATGCACAAAAAAGAGTGGCGTGAGTTACCCAAGGCATTTCTTTTGTAACTTTACTTGGTGTTTAATGCAAAGATTAAGGCTTGTTCTTATAAATTCGTGTGCCAATATTCAGTGTTATCTGTGTGTTTTTTCATCATTTGTGGCTGAGACTAAGTGTTGTTGCAACTTAGTGCCATCATAAGGCAATTTTCGGGGCTTAAATTTTGATCCTGTGACAATTAGTATTAGAGCACGGTTGATCTAATGGCGGGTGGAAATGTATTGGAAGTAGTTCATGAACAGGTCACACAACTGGAAAACTTGATTGGAATGCGCCAACTAGACGAGTCCCTCTCTCTAGTCGAGCGAATGGATAATGTTGTCACAGGGGTCGCCTCTTTGAGAGCTATTGTTGAGCAACACATCGCTGCTACGACTGAATGGTTGATGAAGATCATGGGCAATTTTGATGCTTTATCTGACACGTTGAAGGCCAATGTGCAAGACTTGGAAGTGTCCCTCATGAAGAAGGTCATTTATGGCCATTTGAGTGCTACTACTGCGCTTATGAACGTATAGGTCTCTGAACCGAAGGCATTCGGTGGAACTCGAAGTGCCAAGGAGTTGAAAAACTTTTTGTGGGACACGGAGCAGTATTTTAAAGCTTCTCGTGTTCTAGATCGAGAAATGGTGACTATAACCACCATGTATCTCTTTGGAGACGCAAAACTGTAGTGGAGAACAAGGATGAAAGATGATGCTTATCCAATGATCGATTTGTGGGATGTACTGAAAAAGATATTTAAGAATCAGTTCCTTCCCTGCAACACGTCATGGGTTGCAAGGGATTCATTGAAAAAACTGAATCACACCAAAATAGTAAAGATTTTAGTTCGTTGATGGTGGACATCAAGAACATGTCTGAAGAAGATAAACTCTTAAATTTCATGTCGAGTTTACAAAATTGGGCACGATTGGAACTCCGATGGCAGGGGTCAAGGATTTACCCTCTGCCATGGCTGATCCTGATAGTTTGGTTGATTACAAATTGAGGAAAGGCACCACGAATGCTAGAACTTCGAAGCTAAAAAGGAAGTCCAAAAAGAATGAAAGTAAGAAAGATGGCTCCAAGAAGTGGAAAAATAGCGTAAGGCAGATGAGAAGCAAGGTAAAAGGAAACCTAACGCCGGTTGTTTCATATTGTTTGAGGCAAACTCTCAAAATCATTGATTTGTAAATTATTTTTTAAAAAATAAAAACTGGACGGCAATTGCTGAAACAGGCTCCAGATAAATTTTTTTTAATATCAAACCATCAAAAATAAAAATCCGTGCCACCACAATTAATTTACATGAACACCTTTTGATCGTTTCTTCAACTACGAACTTTGATTCTCCGAGTTAAAGCTCCGAACAGACCTTCTACTGTATCTCGATGCGATTTTCGAATGTTGTGTGGGCTACGATCTTTCGAGAACTGGTACCGACAGAACCTGGACAACCTTAGTCTTGAAAGACAACTTTCTGAATTTGATTCAGCCTACTCACATATTTACCCAGACACTTCTCTGCCTTCACCTTGAATTCTTTAAATTTTTTTAAAGTATTCAGACTTACGGTGTATCAGATAAATATATCTATACCTTGAGTAGTCGTTAATGAAACTAACAAATTACTCAAAGCCACCTCTAGCCTTGATAGTCATGGCACTACACACATCAAAGTGAACCAGTTCCAACGGTTCTTTAGCTCTATAGGTTTTGGCCAAAAATAGCCTCTTAGTCATCTTACCCTCTAAGCAGAACTCGCAGACTTGAAGAGGCTCCACTTTTAATGAACTCAAAGGTCCATCTTCTACCAGTTTATTTATCCTATTTAGATTAATATGACCTAAGCGTAAGTGCCAAAGAAACGTTTGATTCATTAAAGAAGGAACCTTTCTCTTATACGGTAATTAGTTGTGTTATTCAATTCAGTTAGTTATAGTGTAGGAGAGATAGCAGGTATAATATACATATCATCCACTAATGTACCAGAATAAATAAAATATTTATTTTTCTCAACAATCATAGAGTCATTAACATGAACAGAATATTTGTTCTTTATTAAATTAGAAATCGAAATTAAATTTCTTCTAATAGAAAGTACATAAAGACAATCTTTTAAAATTAAAATTCAATCTCTCTAATCCTAAGAATGGCATCTCCTACTGAAACTGCAACAACACTGGTATTATTATCCATATGTAAGTAAATTTTCACATTATGGAGCTGCCTGATTTCCTAGAACCCCTACAAAAAATTACAGACATGATTAGTGACTTCCGTATCTACACACCAACTACCAGTAGAAAACACCACTAAACATGTTTCAACCACTAGTGAAAAAAAATTACCTTACTTGTTCTGCTTACTGAGAAAAACTAGACACTACTTTTTTCAATGCCTAACCTAGTTACACTGATAGCACTTGTCTCTCGGCTTCTTCATACCAGCTTTTGTCCCCTTAACTGGCTTTGGACCCATACCTCCCTGTTTCTAAACTTTTTTTTTTACTTCGGCTTAGAGGAAGAACTTTTTTCAGCCACATGCACAGTACCTGACGTCCTAAGAACACCCTTGGCTACTTAAAGTTCCTTAATAAAGTTCTGCCAATAAAAAGCTAAGCTTATTCATGGAATAATTCGTGCAGAACTGCTTAAAGCTATCAGGCAATGACTGGAGTATGATATCAACTTGGGTTTTTTCGTCAATCTCAGCTCCTAGGATCTCCAGTTCATTCAGAAGACTGATCGTCTTCAGAATATGATCCCTAACTAGGGTGCCATCAGTCATGCTTGTACTCATCAGAGATTTCATGACCACCTGCCGAGCAGTACGATTTTAATCCCTAAATATTTTTTTCAGATTCATAATCATGTTATAAGCACTGGGTATAGACAGATACTTAAGCTGCAATACATTTGACTTGGAAGCCAAAATGCAAAAGCGAGCTGGATTATGGGATCAGACCAAAGTTTGAGATTAGCAGGGAGGTTGTTTGTGCCATACTCATGCCAAGCTGATCTACTACACGAGTGAACCATTCGCGTCTTGCAGCGTATCCTAGAGGCACGAAGATGTACCATGATTTACGTCGTCAGTTTTATTGGACCGAAATGAAGAAGGACGTGCTTCATTTTGTTTCTCGATGCCTTACCTGTCAACAGATAAAGACGGAGCACCAGAAGCCCGGTGAATTGTTACAGCCGTTACCAGTATCAAAGTGGAAGTGGGAGAATGTTACAATGGACTTTGCGTCAGGACTTCCTCGCTTACCTAGGGGACATGACGCCGTGTGGGTTGTGGTCAATAGGTTGACGAAGTCTGCACACTTTCTCTCCATCCGCGTGAAGGATTCAGTGGAGAGACTGAGTAGCTTGTATGTCAGAGAGATAGTCTGGTTGCATGAAGTGCTAGTGTCCATTGTTTCTGACAGAGACCCGTGCTTTACATCGCGCTTTTGGCGGAGTCTTCAGGAGGCTTTGGGGACAAACTTGATGTTTAGTACTGCATTTCACCCCCAGACAGATGGTCATTCTAAGAGGACTATACAGATTCTGGAGGATATGCTGAGAGCCTGTGTTCTAGATTTCAGAGGTTCTTGGGAGGATCATCTACTATTGGCAGAGTTTGCATACAAAAACAGCTATCAGTCTAGTATTGGGATAGCACCGTATGAGGCTTTGTATAGTAGATCGTGTAGATCACCATTATGTTGGGCCAATGTGGGGAAAACCACAGTATTAGGACCCGACTTGGTGCAAGAGACGACGGAGAAGATTGTAGTGATACGTCAACGTCTTTTTACAGCTCAGAGCCGTCAGAAGTGTTATGCAGATCAGAGGAGAAGACTTTTGGAGTTTGCTGTGGGAGATCATGTGTTTCTGAAGGTCTAGCCACATAGAGGTTTGATGAGGTTTGGTCGTAGTGGGAAGCTATCGCCGCGTTTCGTTGGGCCGTTTGAGATCCTGGACAGGGTTAGAGAGGTTGCCTATCGTTTAGCTTTTCCACCTCAGTTAGCATCTGTGCATAACGTGTTCCACGTTTTTATGCTTAGAAAGTATGAGCCTGATCCTTCTCATGTGTTAGATTGGGCTGAGCTACGGGTTGATGAGGATGCCACCTATGAGGAGTGTCCAGTGAGAATTCTTGATACAAATGAGCAGGTGTTGCGGGGTAGAACTATTGCTTATGTCAAGGTCTTATGGCTTCATTGCGGGGTTGAAGAAGCGACATGGGAGCTTAAGTCTGGAATGCTTGCTAGATATCCAGACCTGTTTATTTCGTGACCTTGTTGCGAATTTTGGGGGCAAAATTCCTTAAGGGGGGAGAGTTGTGAGACCCGGACCCGTCTCTTTTTGAGATCTTTATATATGTTGATACGTTTCTTTCCACATATGTATCTCTCTGTTGCATGGATTATGTTTTCGTTGTACAACGGCATGTTTTGTATAGGTGCTGTACGTGTTAAGCATGCTAGGGTTTGGTTATGGTTGCCTTTTTCAGTTTTCTCTCCCAACGACGACCGCTCGAGCGGTGGTCATGTGCTCGAGCGGGCTGGTGGCAGAGTGTTGGTCCGAGATGTGATCGCTCGAGGGGTGGGTGTGCGCTTGAGCGAAGTGGTGCCAGAGCGTGGCTCGGAGTGGGGTCCGCTCGAGCGGTTATTAGGCGCTCGAGCGGTGGTGTGGCGGGCCTATGTTGGCAAGGGGTCCGCTCGAGCGGTGGGGACCGCGCTCGAGCGGTGGGGTCTGGGCGCGAATTTCTGTAGAAGGTTATAAATATCTTTTGAGGCTCAA
>JAULJZ010206438.1:0-19085 GCA_032270985.1 Heliamphora pulchella
AGCATGTTTAGGATAGTTTGATTTTTCTTTCTTTTATAGCAAATTCATATTTAGGTAGTTTTGGTAGCTTATAACATATTTTATTATTTTACATATTATGATAGTTTAAGTCATTTTTTATAATATTGCATGTGGGTATGTTTCATGTATTCTTTAGATAGAAATTGTATATTATAGGATTTAGAATTTTTCTTTTGACACTTATTTATCTTGGAGTGCTATGTACATATTTTATGTATTTTCTATACTTGATTTTGAATATTCTCTCTTTACCCATATTTTTTTTTTATTTGCATGCATTTGAGAAATCATATTAAAGAACCAATGATGATTAGTAGAGGCCAAGCTTACGGTTGGGCGAACGGGGTGCCTAACACCTTCTCCGATTCGTACCTTAACTCCTAAACCCTTTTTCTCTAGATAACGTTTTCAAGATCAATAGCCAATTTTGTTTTTTTTAGTTTTTCTCAAAAAATAAGTGGCGACTCTATTTTCAACAAAAGGGGTTTTCAAAAATTGATTTTCAAGGTGTTAAAGTATTTTCCAAAATATCTTTAAATTTTCTCATTTTTAACCTCCAAATCCCAAAGTCACAGTGTTATCTACCGATACTTGGTGTGTAGATACAGAAGCCACTAATCATGTTTGCAATTCACTGCAAGGGTTTCAAAAAATTCGACAACTTAGTGATTGAAAGATTTGCCTGCACATGGGCAATAATACAAAGGTAACAGCAGTTGAAGTAGGAGATGTCGTTCTCAGTTTTAGTGGAGATTAGTGGAGATAGAGTTTTAATATTGAGATATTGTCTTTATGTACCTTCTATTTGAAAGAACTTAGTTTTCATTTGTAGATTGGTTAAAGACGGATATTTGGTTTATTTTAATAACTCTGTGGTTATTAAAGATAATAAATGGGTTATCTATTCCAGTACATTGGCGGATGATCTTTATATTATTACTCAAATCTCTCCTACACTACAACTAACTAAAATGAATAACACGTCTAATTTACCATATAAGAGAAATTTTCCTTCTTTAATGAACCAAAGTTTGTTTGGCACTTACACTTAAGTCATATTATTCTAAAAATGATAAACAGACTGGTAGCTGATGGACCTTTGAGTTCATTGGAAGTGGAGGCACTTCCAGTCTGTAAATCTTACTTAGAAAGTAAGATGATCAAAAGGCCCTTTTCGGCTAAAAACTGTAGAGCCAAAGAACCATTAGAGCTGGTTCATTCTGATGTGTATGGTCCTATGAAAATCCGGGCTAGAGGTAGCTTTGAGTACTTCGTCAATTTCATTGATGACTACTCAAGGTATTGATACGTTTACCTGATGCACCGTAACTCTGAATGTTTTGAAAATTTTAAAAAATTCAAAGCGGAGGCCAAGAATCATCTGGGTAAAAGTATCAAATCACTATGATCCGACCGTGGTGGAAAATACCTCTTTGGAGGGTTTAATGACTACTTGTCATCGAGGAGATTACATCCCAGTTGACTTCACCTAGCACTTTGCAACAGAATGGTGTAGCAGAAAGAATGAATATGACTTTTATATAGATGATAAGGTCCATGATAAGTTATTCAAGTTTACTCGATTTATTTTGGGGACTCACTTTAGAGACAAGGGCTTATATTCTGAACTTGGTACCTTCTAAGTTAGTACCTTCTACTCACATAGAATTGTAGATCGGGCGTAAACCTAGTCTGAAACACATTCAGATTTAGAAGTGTTCAGCACATGCGATGAAAAGGAATGCGAGTAAGTTAAAATCAAGAACAGAAGTCTGTTTCTTTGTGGGGTATCCAAAGAGAACGAAAGATGGTCTATTTTATAATCCTAAAGATTAAAAGGTCATTGTTAGTACTAATGCCAGATTCTTGGAAGAGAATGATAATATTATGGATTACAAACCCAATAATAAAATTGTTCTAAAAGAACTGAGAAGAAATACCAGTAGAACGGAAGAATAAGTCACTGATATTCTAGTACCTCGTCGTAATGGGAAGATTATCGGGATAGGTGCAAATCAAGAACAGGATGCTGATACACAGGGTTCTGATTCTGCACAGTGTGTTACTACTAGTACACAGACACAGGTAGTGCCTCGTCATAGTAGGAGGGTTGTTCATCAACCTGATCAGTATATGTTCTTAGGAGAGTTTTTTGATAAGATTTCGGTAGAACTAGATATCGAAACTTGTAACTATAATGAAATACTTAAAGATAAAGATGCAGATCTTTGACAAAAGGCTATGAATTTAGAGATGGAATCTATGTATTTTAATCAGGTCTGGAAACTTGTAGAACCACCCGAAGGGATAAAACCCATTGAATGCAAGTAGATCTACAAAAGAAATAGAGGAGCAAATGGGAAGGTTAAAACCTTCAAAGTTAGGCTTGTTACTAAATGGTTCACTCAAAAATAAGGGATCGATTATGAAAAAATATTTTCGCTGGTAGCCATGCTTAAGTGTATCTAAATTTTCTTAGCCATTGCTGCACATTTCGATTACGAAATCTGGCAAATAGATGTCAAGACAACTTTTCTTAACGGAAGTCTTGATGAGTGTATCTATATCAAACAACCAGACGGATTCATTATAAAAAGCCAGGAGCACATGTTATGCATGTTTAAGAGATCTATTTATGGACTTAAGCAGGTATTGAGATCTTGGAACACTAGATTTGATCAAGCCATTAAGTCATATAATTTTGATTAAAGTCTGGATGAGTCATGTGTGTACAAGAAGCGTGATAGAAGCGTTGTGATCTTTCTAGTACTTTATGTAGATAATATCTTGCTCATCAAAAAGGATGTGTGGGCATTATCTACAGTTAAAGTATGATTATCTAGACAGTTCGATATAAAAAACTTAGGAGAAACTAGTCACATCATTGGATCAAGCCTATGTGAGATCGAAAATAAATGATGTTAGGCTTATCACAAGTAAAGTATATCGATGATATTCTTGCTCGTTTTAGCATGTAGAATTCTAAGAAAAGATTTTTTCCATTCAAGCATGGAATCAGTCTATCCAATGATCAGTGTCCTAAGACACCTGATGAGATAGAGAAGATAAAGGCAATTTCTTATGCTTCGGCAGTAGGAAGCCTCATGTATGCTATGCCTTACACTAGACCTGACATCTGCTTTGTCGTTGGCATGGTTAGCAGAAATCAGTTTAACCCAGGACAGGAACATTGAACTACAATAAAGAATATAATCAAGTACCTAAAAAGAACTAAGGATTATATGTTGGTTTACCAGGCAGACAGTCTAGTACTTTTGAGGTACACAAACTCAGATTTTTAGTCTAACAAGGATTCCCATAAGTCTACTTCAGGATATGTGTTTACCTTAAGAGGTGGAACTATAAGTTGGAGGAGTATTAATCAGTCCTGCATTGCTGATTCTATCATAGAGGCCGAGTACTTAGCAACTACTAAAGCAGCCAAGGAGGCCGTTTAGCTCAGGAACTTCCTATTAGATCTAGATGTGGTACCTTCAGTTCAATCAGCTATTATACTTTATTATGACAGTAGCGGAGCAGTTACAAACTCGAAGGAACCAAGAATTCATAAGAAATGAATACACATTGAGCGTAAGTATCACTTGATATAAGAAATTGTACAAATAGGTGATGCTACTGTGACCAAGATTGTATCAGGAGACAATCTTGTAGATCCTTTATAAAGAGCTTACCGACTAAGACTTTTAATAGTCATGTAGAGAGCATGGGAGTCAGATGTGTGGCAGCATAATTTTGAGTATAAATGGGAGATTATTAGGATTGATATACTGAAAATCATATTTTTAGTATTATTAATTTTTTATTTTATGAGAATCTTTGTGAGCAATGTATGTGTAACACTTTTTTGTTATGCATGGATGTCCAATATACTGTATAGTATTTAATCTGGTGTGTAAAGTACGACTTACACACAGAAGATCAAATTTTAGGTTCTTGCAGAATATAAGTTTTATGTTCATAGTTTAGATAGAATTGGATATACCGTCAGTACGACTGTGGCACAAAATTTTAATAGGTCTGTCTTGGTTACGGAAAACAGATAATAGCGTCGTCTATTGTTCCGACTCTCTGTGTCAGTACACTTTGTGTGTATTGAATGGGACATTTAGAGTAATTAATTTTATACTGACTATATAAATTAATTCACACTCCAAGGTTATTATGAATAGTGCTTATCTTCATAATCTTGAAATAATTATTTATTTGCGTATATTTAATATTTATTATTTTGATTCATTAGAGGGTGCGATCTTATATGAGTTTATATTCCCAGTGAGTTGAAAATGGTATTATTTATATGGTAAATATTAATTATTGATGAAATCTAGGTCCTAAAAGATCAGGATTGATGATACCCCCTTAAGGAAGCTTATAAGTTTTGACCGAGCCAAATCCTGCAGGTGAATTTGATTATCCGACAGTCAAATAAATTAATGGAATGGGTTAAAAAATATTAAGATGCCGATTAAATTAAATTGTCAATAATTAAATTTAATTGACTGGTATCGGGAATCATAACGTGGAGAGAAATGGTAAGCATTTAATAACAAAAACTCAATGCAAGATGGTTTTGAGATTATGGGTCAAAGTATAATTATAGTTCTTTTGTGGTGTGAACTGTAATTCAGTATTTTATGAAAATTACAGAAATCGCTGCTGGTTTTTCATAATTGCAAATACCGCTATAATGTTTGCTTAATTACAAAAATCACTGATACATGTCTATGTTCCACTGAAAGTCTTACTCATAATTACTTCCCAGGTCCATGCTATAACCCTATATATATAAGGGTAGGCTGAACTAGTTTCATAACTTGTCTTTCAAGACTAGAACTGTTCAGGTTCTGCCGAGTATAAGATGGCACATTGCCCACTAAGAAGTAAAGGAGACAATCAAGGAAGATCACTAAGGAACAATAAGAAGTTCACGTGCTCAAAACCTTATCCATAGGATGGCAGAAAGGAGCAACTAGGAAAAAGGGAGACAAACTCAGTAATATGTTATAACTGTAGAAAGTTCGAACATAAAAGGGTTGAATGCCCATTACCAAGGGAAATAAACTACAACAACCATCAACAAGGGCACAGCTACAAGGATCAAGCAATTCGATTGCAATAAGGAACGAATGAGTATTCGTCGATGATCAGAGGTACACTCATATTCGCATCTCTGGGATATATGATAGTTTAGACTTGTTACATCACTACGGAAAGGGGACGCTTGTAAGATAAGACTTTTAAGTTAACGCTAGTCAACAACTCCCACGCTATAGATATGCGATGTAATCTTTGAAAGTCATGTAGTAGTTGGTTTAAGATTTTAGTAAGATGAAGCCACCGTCACTCAAAATTATTGAATGTATAAAACCGACTCTGTCCACACCCTTAATAAAGAATGACTCAAAGTGACCAAGGACATAATTTTGAGGAGAAGTAATGCAAGTAAACAATTCACAATTTTTCACACAGAATTTCGATGATGAAATTTATTTTAAGGGGGATAGATTGTAACGACCCAGTTCAGACCCTAGTATTAGCAACGATTAGCCAATAAGATCTTAGGTTGCTAAAATAATTAGAAAACTCTAACTCTACTCCAAACCCTAATTCAATCCGAAAATTCTATAAAAAAAATCAAAAGGTCCAAAACTCAAGAGACAAAATCTTAACATCCTAAAATATGTAATTATTAAGAAATATTAAATTAAAAATCAAAAAAAATTCTCATAACAATGGTAAAATGACCAAAATGCCCTTGGTACACCAAAAAATTTTAAAAATTTAAAATTTGACACATGAACACTCTAAATTAAATATTTAAATACAATAAAGTAGAAAAGATAAACTAACAACCAAAATGACAAAACTACCCCTTCGTGGCTGGCTCAACCTAAAAAAATATGCTAAAAAGTTACTTTTTGTGTTTTAAGCTTAAAATGAGAAAAATATGTACAAATCAAGTATTATCACGACCCAAGGCTTTTCAAACAAGTAATATATATAATAATATATTATTATAAACTAACAAAAGTAAATAAAATATTTTATTAAATTTCTTACACACCTAAATAAGTCAAAAAATCACATCATATTAAACTAACTTAAAGTGACTTATTTGCCTACACTTAATTAATCAATTGTTATAAAAATTATAATAAATTATGAAAAGATTAAATTAATCATAAAATTACTAAAATAATATATCTTAAGAGGTTGGGATACTTAAACGATATACCAAATTAATTTTTAAAGTATTTTCTTATAAAATATTGAACCAAAATCTCACTTAATCATTAAAATAATACAAAATCAGCTTTTGGTTTGTTCCAAACAACACCCAACCTGTCAGGATTGTATATTAAAAATCATGAATTTTATTTGATTTTAGTATTTAATTTTATTTTTAATAAAATTATTTTTTCATTTTATGAGAATCTTAATGAGAAATAAATGCAATATCATTTCTTTAATATTATGCATGGTTGTCTTTTATTCTGTACAGTATTTAATCTGGTGTATAGAGTACGACTTGCACACAGAATACCAGATTATAGGTTCTTACAGAATATAAGTTTTTATTCATAGTTTATATGGAATTAGACAAACCATCAATATGACTGTAGTATAGAATTTTAGTAAACATATCTTGGTTACGGAGAATAGATAATAGTGTCGTCTATTATTTTGACTCTCTATGTTAGTACACTTTGTGTGTATTGAACAGGACCATATTGGGTAATTAATTTTATACTGATTATATAAATTAATTCACACCCCAAAATTATTATGAGTGCTTATACTCTTAATCTCGAAATAATTATTATTTGCTTATATTTAATATTCATTATTTTGTTTTATTATATGGTGCGATCTTTTATAGATCAATAGTCTCGGTGAGTTGGATAGCGGTATTAATTATATGGTGAATATTAATTATTGACGGAATCCACGTCTCGATTGTTCGGGATTAATGATACTTCCTTAAAAAAACTTATAAGTTTTGATCGAACCAAACCATGCAGGTAGATTTAATTATCTGATAGCTAAATAAATTAAGCAGAAGCGATTAAAGAATTCAAAGATACCGATTAAATTAAATTATTAGTAATTAAATTTAATTGGCGAGTATCGAGAATCTTAACATGGGGAGATGAGTTAAACATTTAATAACAGAAACTCAATGCAATTGGTCTTAAGATTATGGCTAGAAGTGCAGTTATAATTCTTTAGTGGTATAAACTATAATTTAGTATTTTATAAAAATTGTAGAAATCACTGCAAAATTTTTATAATTACAGAAATCGCTGAAAGATTTGCATATTTGTAGAAACTGCTAAAAGGGTATCTGGGTCACACTAGAAGTCTATATCATAATTACTTCACAGGTCCCTATTCTAGCTTATAAATATGTGGGTAGACTGAACCAAATTCAGTTGTTGTCTTTCAAGACTAAAATTGATCAGGTTCTGTCGGTACCAATTCTCGAAAGATCGTAACTCACACTACGTTCGGGATCACATCGGGAATACAATAGAAGGTTTGTTCAGAGTTTGAATTCAAAGAATCAAAGTTCGTAGTTGAAGAAACGATCAAAAGGTATTCATCTAAACTAACTGTGAGTATCACGGGTTTTTATTTTGATCGTTCGACATCAAAAAAATTTTATTTAGAGCTTGTTTTGGCGTTTGCCCGTCCAATTTTATTTTATTCAAAAAATCGTATACAAATTAATGATCTTGACGGTTTGCCTCCAACACAACTGACTTTCCCTGCCCAAGATCTGAAATTATTTTTCTCAAATATCTCTCCACCTCCCATACAACCAATGAGAAAAAGAAAATTTTAAATTAAAGCTTAAAAGGCATCATTACTCCCACTAAATTTTCCTTTATAAATACAAGACTTGAACCACTCTTTTTCCCTCCATTTGTTTGGCCAATAGAAAGGTGAGAGACCAGATTTCTTAAGTTCTTGAGATGTTCTTCAAGTTTAAAGGACAAAGGAGGAAGAAAAAAGGAGAAAAATGAGGAGAAGCTTAAGAAGATCAAGGAGGTTCTATAAAGTCAAGTCCACTACCATCCTTCATTCTTAGGTCTTCAAACAAGTAAGTAAACACTTCAAGACTCTCTGATTAGAATCGTCATAAACTTCCTCAATCCATCTCTAAAAATAAAACCAAGAACAAGAATCAAAACTAAGAAGGAAAATGCGTTATGATATGAAAACATGGATTATTTATATTTCTTGTGACTTGTGGTGCGTGTGCATGTTAATCTTAATGAGTTTTGTGGCTTATACGAGTTCTAGAATGATGATATATAAGTGCCTAATCCATGAATGTAAAGAAAATAGTTCAAATCTTAACACTCATGATGCTAGGTAGTTAGAACACATAATGGCCTGAGATTTATAACTTTTGAGTTTTTTGCCTTGAACTTTGAAAAATCATAACTAAATATAAGAAAATGATCTTAGTGTGTTCTTTATATTCAGACCTAGGTTTTGATGTTATTTTTAATCTAAAACTTGTTTGAACTATTTTGAGCTAGTAAAATTCAAGATATAACATTGTTTTCAAAAGGTGTCAGTTTTAGACCAATCATGTAACACCTCGGTCCATACCCTAATTGTAACAGCCCAAATTGTAACTACCCGTAGAGCGATCTAGCCTAAAACCTAGTATTAGGGACGGTTAATTGACAAGATCCTAGGTCGCTAGAAGGATGAAAAATCCTAACTCAACCAGAAATCCTAATTTGACCCGAAAAATCCTAAAAAGATCAAATACTTAGAGGAAAAACCCTAATACTCAAAAAAATCTCGGGATAGCTTAAATTAAGTAAATAATATAAAATATAAAATTAAAAATTAAAAATTAAAATTTCTCATAATTAGGGTAAAATAAAAAATTTTTCCAGAATATAATAAAAAGTCTTAAAAATCTAAAATTTGACATATGGACATCCAAAATCAGATATTTATACACAATTAACTAATAAAAAATAAAATAACAACAAAAATGATAAAATTACCCTTGCATGGTCGGCCACCTAGAGAATTATGCCCAAAAAATTACTTTTTATCTTTTTAAACTTAAAAATGAGAAAAAAATGTATAAATTAAGAATTATTATGACCTAATTGTAACACATCGGTCCGGACCCTAATAGTAACCATCTAGATTGTAACAAACCGACCTGGACCCTTATTGTAACAACCCGGACTGTAACTACTCGCGGAATAATCTAGCCCAAACACTAGTATTAGCGACGGTTAGTTGATAAGATCTTAGATTGCTAAAAGGATAGAAGAAATCCTAGTTCAACTCGAAACCCTAATTTGACTCGGGAACCCTAAAAAGGCCAAATACTTAGAGGTAAAACCATAACACTCAGAAAAGTCCTGGAACAGGTTAAATTAAGTAAATAACATAAAATATTAAATTAAAAAATCAAAAATTTCTAGAATCAAGGTAAAATGACCGTTTTGCCCCTAGTACAGCAAAAAGTTTTAAAAATTCAAGATTTGACACATGGACACCCAAAAATTATATATTTATATACAATTAATTAATAAAATACAAAATAAAAAAACAAAAATGACCAAATTGCCCTAGCATGGCTGGCCAACTAGGGAATTATGCACAAAAAGTTACTTTTTACCTTTTTAAACTTAAAAATGAAAAAAAATGTATAAATTAAGTATTATTTTAACCTAATATATTTTATACAAGTAATATATATACTAATATAATAATATAAGTCAACAAAAGTAACAAATAATTATTTAAAATCTCTACACAATAAATAAGTCAAACTAGCTTAATTTAGTTTAAAAACCTACACTTATTTAATTGATTGCTATCAAAATTATGATAAATTATGAAAAGACTAAATTAATTATAAATACATTAATATAATAGGTTTAGATACTAAAAAGGTACATAAAATTAATATTTTATGCATTTATATTCACAAAAATGTACTAAAATACAATTTAAAACCCTAATTAAATACAAAATCAGCTTTTTAGTCTCCCAAACATGCCCCAGCCGAATCCCCATCTGCACAACCTGAAAATATCTCTTACATAATCCCCTTAATAAGAGCTAACCTCCCACGCAACCAATGAAATTGAAAAAAATTCAAAAATTATACTTATATTTAATTATTATGTCTCCATTGTAATTTTGTTATAAATAACACACCAAGCACCCCTTTCCTTTTTTTGCCACAAGAGAGTGAGAGAGAGAGAGGTCCCAAAAATTCTAAGTGTTTACAAAGAAAAAGGAGAGAAAAAGAAAGAAGGAGAAGAGAAGAAGGAGGAAAGGCTAGGAGAAGCATTGAAACTAAGCCCACTCCTTCCTCAACATTTTAAGTATCAAAAGAGGTAAGCAACTATTTTAAATCTTCTGATATTCTCCCTTAAGATACCCCTCAATTCATCTCTATTTATGACTTGTGTGTATTCTGGAGTTTTGGTTTATGTGAGTTTACAACATGCATGTAAAGAAAACATGTCAAAAATGTACACAACATAAGCTAAGCAACCAAAACCCTAAGTAGCCTGATTTTATGGACTTACTTACTTTACGCCACTAACTTTAAAATACCATAACTAAATGTAAAAAGGTGTTCTTAAAGTGATTTTTGTATACCATAACTAAATGTAGAAAGGTGTTCTTAAAGTGATTTTTGTGTCCAGATTTAGATTTTTTAGTTCTCTTTCATACAAAATTGGTTTAAAGTGATTTCGTTTGGTAGAACTCCAGATATATCATTTTTACTAAAGAGTGTCAGATCTTGACCACTCTGAGTTGCAGATTTAAAAACCCTAAATTAGTGTGAGAACCGAGTTTAGGTCAAAACATAAACTTTGTATAGGACATATTTATCTTTCTGTCCACCAAATATGAGCCAAAATTATGAAGTTTTGATGGGTCAAAACACCTTCCAAAGTCACTATTGAGGTTCAGTGACTGACAGACCTCTTTATCACACATTTTTGTGGGACCTAAAACCTAACTTTTAAAAGTCAAATCCAAAAGTGGTAAACTTGAAAAATATAGCTACCATATTAAACTAAATACTGAGAAAAAATTAGTTCAAAATACCCTCAGATGATACCCCAAAGGTTTTAAGATTTTTTTATTAAAATCACATTCTACAGACCCTTGATAGGCTGACTGAACCATTTTTATAAGTTGACCAAATTCTCAAACTTTTTTTCCAAATAACTTGTCTTAGCACAAAACATGAAACTTGTAGGGGACACCCTAAACTAAAAGCTCACCAAACATCAGACCTATAGTTCTTGCATTGATGCCCCAAAACAGTGGCCAACAAAGGTCCAATTTCTATACTTTTCTCTATAAAATGCTGAAAAGTTTTTACTAAAATAAAATAAATGACCTTTTTACCTTAGAAACGGACCTTGGTTATAAATATGAAAGTTATAGAAAATATTTTTATTTAATTAATGTTAAAATTTCATAAATTAAATAAATGTCTAAGTACTTAAAAACGCTGTCGCAACTTTAAAACTAGCAATTAAACTTGTACCTAAAATTAGCTAAGTGTTCGAATAGTGTATTACTATTAAAACTTGAGTATGTGAATCTTATATAAATTTTGTGAGTAATTAGTGTATGAAAGTGATTCTTTTGATAAAATGAACTCATGCCAATGGTTCGATTCTATATTGCTTCAATTGTGGTTATACTTTGCATGATTGTACTTGATACTTTAGCAAGTTGTACCATGTGCCATATCATATTTATATGCCATGCCATGATTAACTGCATTCAAGAAGCATGTTGTGCACCATTAGCATTCCCATATTGCATCTTGAATAATCGGAGTCCCTTCGTATCATTCAGATTGGGTTGGATTTCGCGGGGTTCACCATTTTATTTTGAAAAAAGAATAAAAATTAAATCTTAGGGTTGGCACCGTGATTGATGAAATTGGAATATTGTGATATTGGCTAAATGCCCTGATTTGTGATATTGGCTATATGGTCTGATTTATTTTTTTGGGATGTTTTTGCCCCAAGTGCTAAATGCATCTTATTGTTTATGATGTATATTTTTTGTGAAGGCAGTTCGGGTGGCATAATAATAGGAGTTAGATTTCGTGATCACACGTTTGACCTTGACCTAAGATTCGAGAGTCTGAGTGTTGACTTGTCTATGCCCTTGCCGTCAGTGATGATCCCGGTGGACACTTTGTCCGCTACATAGTCTTCCCATAGCTTAAGGAACGCTCTTTGTCGGTTGGTAGACTTGGTCAGCGTGATTGAGATCATGGGGTTTAAGATGGTTCACCTCGGTTTAGGATAGCCTAGAATAACTTAAGTTTAAATTTGGATTAGAAAACAAAATTAGTTGCATCGCATTTATCTGTATCACGCATTTGCACAATTGCTCTTATACATACTTACCCTGTTGAAATGTTAAATTGTCTGTCTCTTTGACAGTAAATTGTATTGGGTATTATACGATATGTACTGTATGATATTTTATTGTGAGTTTGTTAGACGGTTTGGGGATTTTGCTTCTGCGCTCCGGCTCATGACATTTATGTCACAGGTGAAGAATAAGAATAGTTTGCCAAGGGTACGTTCGTGAGAGAAAAAGACTTTGATGAGCAAAGAGAGTGGCAGAAGCAAGTAGATCCGAACTTTCCCGCTTGAAGACGTAGGATACTACTTTTTGATCTTTTTGCTCAGTTTTCCACGAACATAATATAACTTTTGATAAAATTTCTGGATGACTGTAATCATTAAGTATTTTGAACAATTTTTGAACCATTAATGATGTATTAATTATCATATGTAATTATAAATGTTCAGCTAGAATATGTCCATTATTTATAGTTATATATGTCCCGAAGCGCCCGAAAAACGGAACGTCACACTAATACTTTTTATACAAGCAATATACATAATAATATAATAATATAAGTTAACAAAAGCAAACAAATAATTATTTAAAATCTCTACACAATAAATAAGTTAAAAAGTCAATTCTTGTTAAACTAGTTTAAATTAACTTAAAAGCCTACACCTATTTCATTAATTGCTATCAAAATTATGATAAATCATGAAAAGACTAAATTAATTATAAATACACTAATATAATAGGTTTTATTGGATTTAGATACCAAAAAAATCTATAAAATTAATATTTTATGCATCTTCTTGCACAAAATGGTACCAAAACTCAATTTAAACCCTAATTTAATACAAAATCAGATTTAGAGCCACCCAAACCTGCCCTATCCGACTTCCCACCTGCAAAATCTGTTATCAAATTTCATAAATAGAGCAAGCCACCCCATGCAACCAATGAAAAAATTTAAAAATCCTAAATTTGCATAAAATGTCATAATTATTTTTATTTTTCTTTTTCCTATAAAACAAGACTTAAATCCCTCTATTTCTCCTTCAAATTTCGGCTAAGAGAGGGTGAAAGAGAGATCACGAAAAAATATCCTTAGTATTCTCAAGAAGAAGAAGGAAAGAAGAAGAAAAGGAGGAGAAAAAATGAAGAGAGGTTTAAGGAAGCTACAATAAAGTTAAGTTCATACATCCTTCAACCTTTTGAGCATCCAATAAGGTAAGTAAATTTCCTAAAATCTTTTGATATTCACTTATAAAATAGCTCTCAATCCATCTCTATAATCAACCATAAGAATAAGAAACAAAGATTAATTCAAAAAGGTGTCGTAGGAGTAGATTATGGACTGTTTGTGTAAAATTAAGCCTTGCATGTGCTTACATGTGAATATTTTTGAGTTTTATAACTTGAATATATTCTGAAGTTTTGGTGTGTATGAGTATAAGACATGCATACAAAGAAAGTACATCAGAAATACACATAACAGGAGCTAAACTACTAAAACCCTAAAAAACCTACTTTTCTGCGCTTACCAACATTCTACCACAAACTTTAAAATATCATAACTAATTGTAGAAAAATTATCTTAAAGTGATTTTTATGTACAGACCTAGTTTTTTAAGTTCTCTTTCATATAAAATTGATTTTAAGTGATTTCATTGGATAGAACTCCAGATATATTATTTTTTTTAAAGAGTGTCAGATTTTGACCACTCTGAGTTGCAGACCTTAACACCCTAAGTTAGAG
This sequence comes from Heliamphora pulchella, assembly GCA_032270985.1. Taxonomy (NCBI): domain Eukaryota; kingdom Viridiplantae; phylum Streptophyta; class Magnoliopsida; order Ericales; family Sarraceniaceae; genus Heliamphora; species Heliamphora pulchella. The sequence continues at coordinate 14,189 of JAULJZ010206438.1, forward strand.
TGAGAATCGAGCTTGAGTCAAAACATAAAACTTCTCGAGGACATGTTTATCTTACTGTATACCAAAAATAAGCCAAAAAATGAAGTCTTGGTAGATCAAAACTCTTTCCAAAATCACTGTTGAGATTTAGTAACTGATAGAGCTCTCTGTCACACCTTTTTGTGAGACCAAAATCCTAAATTTTTAATAGCCAAATCCAAAAGTGGTAAACACGAAAGATGAAGCTAACATATTAAACTAACTACTGAGCACAAATCAGCCCAAAATACCCTCGGATGGTATTCCAAATGTTTTGAACATTCTCTGTTGAAAATCTATTCTGCAGGCCCTTTTTAGGCTGACTGAACTTATTCTATAAATTGGCCAAAATCACTAACTTTTTCTAAACAACTTGTCCTAGCACAAAATATGAAACTTATAGGAAACACCTTAAACTAAAACCTCCGTAAAAAAATCAGACCCATAACTCTTGAATTAATACCCCAAAATCGTGATCCACAGAGGTCTAAATTCAGCGTTTTTCTCTGTAAAGTACTGAACGATTTTCACTTAAATAAAATAAATGACTCTTTTGTCCTAAGATCTGACCTTAGTGCTAAACAAAAAAGTTGTAACAAATAATTTTATCTAATTGGTGTTCAAATTTTAGAAATTAAATCCATGTCTAAGTACCTTAAAATACTGTAGTAACTTTAAATTTAACGATTAAACATTTTCTTAAATTTGGCTAAATGTACGAATGGCGTGTTACTTTATGAAACTTGAATATATGGACTTATATGAATTTTGTGAATAATTGGTGTATGAAAATGATAATTTTGATAAAATGAACCCATGCCGATAGTTCGGTTTTATGTCACATAAATTATAGTTTATGCTTCGCATGCTTGTACTTTATGCTTTAGCAAGTTGTACCTTGTACCATATCGTGTTTATATGCCATACTATAATTAATTGTACACGAGAAGTATATCGCACATCATGAGCATTCGTACATTGTATTTTGGGTTATTGGAGTCCCTTTCGTACCTATCATTTTGGGTTGGATTATATGGAATTTATTCTTTCTGTAGCTGTGGATCTAAGGCGTTCCTAGTTGTCATATTTGAAAATAAATTGAGAGATTGTTTATTATAAAAAAAGGGGGGTTAGGCACCATGGGTTCGTCGCTAGTTTTTTAATTAAACTTTGGGCTGACGCCTAATGAGCATCCTGGTCCTTAATGTGGGATCGATTGGCCTGGAATAAGGATGGACAAAACTAGAAGGCCCACCTCCACGCCGTTGCCATTGCGTAAAACGGTTAAGGCATGTAGCCAATGCGAGAGTTTACCTTTTGCAACGAGGCGAGGATAGGTTCTGTGATCAAGTCTCATCAAGTCTACTCTGTAATTCCCTGTGTGAAATTCATGATATTGTTCTGGATGTATGTCGGGCTGGGCAACTGCATTGCATTCATCTGCATCATGCACTTGCACAATAGTTTTCGTATATGCTTACTCTGTTGAAAATGTTAAATTGTCCTCCTCTTTGCCCTTAAAATTTGTATTGGGTATTATACGATATGTATTGTAAGATATTTTATTGTGAGTTTGTTAGACGGTTTAGGGAATTTGTTTCTGGACTCTGACTCATGGCATTCGTGCCACAGGTGAAGAAGAAGAATAGTTTGAGGAGGGTATGTTCGTAGGAGAAGAAGACTTCAAGGAGCGAGGAGAGTGGCAGGAGTCAGCCGACCCCAACAACACTGTTTGAAGACGTAGAATTTTCTCTTTTTGATCTTTTGTTCAGTTTTCCACGAATATATTGTATTTTTTGTTGAATTCTCTAGATGACTGTAAATCGTTTAGTATTTTGAGTAAATTCTGAACCTTTAATGATGTAGTAATTATCGTATGTAATTATGAATGTATGGCTAAAATATCTTTCTTATTTATAGTTACGTATATCCCGACGTGCTCGGAAGTCCGAGCATCACAAGTCAGTATTGCAGATCTAAAAATCTTATTTTAAAATGTGATTTGGGCTTAAGTCAAAACATAAAAGTTGTAGATAACCTATATATCTAGCTACTCACCAAAAAGAAGCCTAAAATATTGAACTTTGATAGGTCAAACTACCTCTAAAAGTCACTGTTGTGGTTTAGTAAACAATAAATTCTTTTGTCACACATTTTTGTGCAACCAAAAACCCCTATTTTTAGTGCCTTATTCAAAAGTGATTTTCATAAAAAATGTAGATAACATACTAAACTAATTGCTATCCAAAAATCAATTTTAAACTCACTTGGATGATCCCCCAAACCATTTTTAAACTCTTTGTTGAAAACTATTTCTGCTGTGTATTTGAAGACTGTTTAACACATTTTATAAAATGATTTATTTTTCTAATTTTGTTCAAATAACTATCCTAAGCACTATTCATGAGACTTGTAGAGGACATGCTAAATTAAAAAATATCTAAAATTAGGCTCACTTAGACTTGAATTGATACTCCAAATCCAAGACCAACTGAGGCCCCTTTTTTGTCATTTTTCTGTAAAATAATGAACCATTTTCACTTGCATGAATTAATTCGCCTAGTTGCCTTAGTATTTGGTCTTAGGGTTAAATACAAAAGTTGTAGATAATATTTTTATTTGTGTTGTGACCAAAAACCATAACCAAACTCTAATTCTAAATAACCCAAATAGCTGTTGTAGTTTGCAAATAGGTTATTAAAAGTGGACTTGTAAATTGTTATGTGTATGATAAGACATGTTTTTGTTGTGTGACTTATTCTAAATGTTTTACTTGATTTAAATGAGATGAATAATGAATTAATGTAAATGAATGACGAAACATAACCATGCCATGAAATTAGAATCGTGATTTGAGAGTTGTACCTCATGCTCTAACTTGTGGTACTTTATGCTATGTTAGTTTGTACTTTGCCATGCCTAGTATATACCATACTATAAGTAGTTGTACTTTGAGATGCATATCGTACCAACATGGGCATTATCATTGTTACATTCATGATATGTCGAAATCCATCGTACCGTTGCGGGTTTGGATGCATTGGAGTTATCGTCTCCTTATTTTTAAGTCTATGGCGTACTTGGTTGTTGGTATTATAAAACGTTTTGGGATGTATTCTGGGTATGCACCATGGGTACGTCCCCGGTGTATGAAAGTTATTCATAATGGAAATTTGTTGGGCACCATGGGTTTGTCGTTAACATCCCGCCTTTCGTAACTGGGACTTTGAGTTGACACCATGCGAGCATCCTGAATCTTAAGGTTGGTTATTTGGATAAGTGCACAAAATTATTTTTGTTGTTCTGGAGAAGGTGACCCGTCCCAACGCTGTTACCATTAAGTAAAATAGCTGTGGCATGAGCTCGGTGACGCATTTACTATTTGCAATGAGGGCCGTTGATAGAATTGGTGATCAATTATCCATTAAGTCTACTCTTGTAATTTCTGGCGTGGAATTCATATTATGTCTTTAGGTGCATGTTGGGTTAGGCATTTTGCACTACATTGCACTATCACTCTTGCATATTTAAGCTATTTTTGTAATTATCTGCTCATCATGCTGTATAATTTAACTCTTACCTGCCTCTTTGATTTATAATTGTTTAAAGTATTGAACGATATGTGTTGTGGCGAATTTGTGTTGTGAGATTTGGTTAGGAAGTTTGGAGTGATTTAGTTTTGAGGTTTGGTTGATGGCGTTTACGTCACAAGTGAAGGGCAAGATTTACTAGATGAAGAATTTTTCGCACAACCCGAATATTTCAAAGAAGAAGAGTACGAGGAACCCCAAGAGTTCGACACAGCTCTGGAGAATATTAAATTACTTTCCGTTCCTTTTTGTTAATTCAAGATACTTTATTCTTATGTTGGATGACTGTAATAACTATTCTAAGTATGATATTTTGTCAAGTTTTAAGTTTTATTATGCAAATTAAGTACTTTATTATATATGAATGAATAGTTAGAATATTTCTTATTTATGCTTATGTATGTCATGACATGTCCGGAAATCGGGACGTCACAATTTTTAAGTTGGGATTTATCTCCAAACAAGTATCCTAAATAAAACCTGGATCTAAATGTCACTTATTTTAAAGTTCATAAATTATTTTTTATATTTATAATCACATCTCTTATATGAATTTTTTTCCGTCCCGATAAATTTGGAATAGAAACGGAACACCACATTCGTGTTCCATTATCATTATTAGCTTATGGTTCATCCCTAAAAAAAAAAAAAACAAAAAAAGAAAAAAAAAAGAAAAAAACTAACAATTTGCTAGTACAATACAGTTATACACAGCGCGTGTGGAGTCAACCCCCTGTGTAGTTAAACAAAACCCTAATCATTTAAATACACAGTTTGCAACGCTGTTTCTCTGCGCAACCCTCCCTTCCTTCCTCTTCAGCGTCTTCTTCCTCCTCTTTTTGCTTTCCGAGTCTTCGTTTCCCCGAGGGGGAGAAGCGAAGCGGAGGTGGTGAAGCACCTTTCCCCTATAAAAGCTCCCCTCTTTACTCAATATATTCTTGCTTTCCGTAAACCCTAGCAGAAGAGTCATACCATCATCTCACCACAATTCTGTTATAGAGTTGAGATTCACATTCATCTTAGCTCGATCGATCGTCGAACTTCGCTTCCCATTCCTTCCCTCTTACTATTTTTTTCATTCCTGTATACATACTTAGAGAAAGAAATATATAAGAATAATGGATCTTCATAGTCTCGCCGTCATCCTCCAAGCTGCACTTAGTCCCAATCCCGATGAACGCAAAGCCGCTGAAGAGAGCCTCAATCAGGTACTATTGCAACTCTTGATTTTGTAATTATTTCGTTCGCTGCTGATTTTTTTTTGTAACATTGGTACTATAAATTGTCGA
>JAULJZ010206457.1:2845-19085 GCA_032270985.1 Heliamphora pulchella
CCCCCCCCCCCCCCCCCCCCCCCCCCCCCCCCCCCCCCCCCCGGCTCTAATTCATTCGTGCAAAACAACATTGTCTGAAACATTGAAAAATACTGTCTGAAGAATCTATGTCTGAAAGTTAGACAAGTTCGAGTTCAAATCATGAAACTATGATTTCTGGGATATGATTATGATATGTGTGGTTGAAAATATATGTGACATAAGCTGATTTCTGGTCAAAAAATGATTTTCGATTGACCTTAACAGTAAAATATCTCTTTGTTGATATTGATGTCTACAACCACCCCCATCTGGTTATCTCTGCACTGTTCTGATCTCACTCTGAACTGTGTTTCTAAAGTTTTCTTCAGAAATGGCTACCTAGATAAGCCTTGCTTTTTCGTTTGTTCTAGTGTGAAAACCGCTGATTAAGCTATAGTTTATTATGCTAATGGAAATGGCTACCTATCTGAACCTTGCTTTTTCGTTCAAGTTAGTGTGTTAGCCGCTATATATGCATATTTGCTTCAATGCTATTGGAAATGACTACCTATGCGAACCTTGTTTTTTCGTTCGTTATAGTGTAAAAGCCGTCATAAAATAGTTTAAAGATTTCTTAAATAACCAATTCTTTGTGAGGGAGAGTATCCGTATTTCTTCAACAAACATACATTGAAATTTTACTTGGTTTGACTTTGAATTGTATGATTTGACTACACTTCAGATATGTTTAGTATATATTGATCATTCATATGTATTATTGACTATGTGAAACTGTGTTTCCAAGTTTTGAAACTCATCTTATTAAACTCCCATCGACATGATTCCGCAATTTTATTTTTTCAAGTTTCGACGCTGGATTATTTTGTCTGTTTGAGTTGTTTTATACTGTTTTTATTTTATTTTTATTTTTGTAAATATGCCGGTGACCAATTGCTTTTCTCAAATTCTCAGTCCGACTTCATTCGGTGTTTTGTTTGTCATCGCTCGAAAGGCTATCATGCGCTCGAGCGCGCTATAGCCAGTGTGCTTTTGTTCCTCTTCACCGCTCGAGCGATCACACCTCGATCGAGTGGTCTGTCGCGGATTAGAAAAATAAAAAAACAAGGGTTAGGGTGGTCTTTTCATCTTCCTTCAAACCTTCTCATCTCCTCTCGTTGCCGCCTCATCTTTTTGAAGTGTTTGGGCTTCAAATCATTCTAATCAAGCATCAATCTCACATATTCGATCTTCGTTTCATCCTTCTCATCCTTGGTAAGTGTCTCGTTCATGGTGTTTTCGGGTTAGGATTTAGATTCCAACTTGATTCTTGTCGTTTTGAGTTTGAATCCTACTTAATCTAGTTTGGTAAGGTTGGTTCCCACATGAAATCGAAGTTTTTCTCCTTGGTTTGCATAAAAACATCCATAAGGATTCGGGTCTATGATTGTTTTGCGAATGAGCATGTTGTCTTCACCGAACTAGGATTTTGAAAGATTTCTTTTGTGCGTTTAAGAAAAAGCTAATGATGTCGACCTGCCTTGCTTCTTTTATTTCATGTGCAAATAACGGGTTGATTCTAAGTAGAAGTCTTGCATCTAGATCAGGATCTCAATTTCTTGGATTCCGATGTGGTTTACGATGGGAATGTCTAGGTGTATTTTTTGATTCTTATTCAAATGTGGATGTCAAGTTGATTTCGATTGGAGCATAACTAATTGCTTGGAAATAATCTGTTTTGCCCATGGTCATACGGGTTCGAGTCCAGGATACTTGTTCTCTCTTATGAAAGCTTGGATTGATTTCTTGTCTAGCAGGCTTCTTGCCATGCTCTCTTCTCATTGCTCACATATGATTTCATCGATGTGTCTTGATATTTGTCGTCACTCTATTAGTTTTTGACTCATCAATATGCATTGGTTATACTATTGTATCCTGTTACTCTGACACTAATCAAGCTCATGTTTTCTGTTGTGTGATTTGTACCAGGATCATGGCTCCCCAGACTAAAAAGACAGCTGGACGATCTTTCGCTCTTTTCGACCACACTCAATTTCGCTCCATAGAAGGGGAAGAAAGTGCTTCTACTCCACCTATCCCTGAGGGGGAGTCTTCTTAGTCATTAGTTGCTGTCTAGTTGGATTATCTCGAGGCCAGACTTGACTATCTGCAGTAGCATTTGGATGCCAGATTTGACCAACTGCTCTTTCTGCTTTAGGGCCTTCCTCCAAGTATTGGTCCTTTCTAGGATCATCCAAATGACACAAAAGGGAGGATTTTTGACTTTTTTTGATATCTATTTTTCTTTGATATTTATTTTTGGCTCAGATACAGTGGCTTGACAAGTACAGGTTTGTGGACAAATTTTTGGTTTTTACCCAGGATAGTTACGTTTTTTTTCAGTTTTGGCAACACAGGTAAGCAAGGTAAACAATGTTTGCGTCAATGGTAATGAAACAGATACATTTCTTTTTGGTGAATGGTTATGGATGGAGTTTATGAATTATACGTGTCTTCTTAATGATCCTAAATTTGTTTCTCTCTTTCTTTTATTCTCGTATTTCTCCTTGGCTTCATTTTTTTGTGGTTATTTTGAAGGATTGGAAGCATTGTGAAGATCTTGGCCTTTTGTTAGTGTTAGGTTGTGTTCACCTGAATTTGCCAATGGAAAGATTGTAAAGAAATTAATTTAAATTAATTTCTAGTGTTTTTGTTTATGGAAAATTCCAAGTTTATTAGGAAGGTTCTTGTAATTAGGATATGGTATATGTTTAGAAAACTAGAATTTTAGATAGCTTTTATGATTTGATTAGATAGAATCCTAAAGAGATTTAGGTTTCTTTTTGTGGCTATCTATATTGGGATCCTATCAGAAGACCTAGACTGTGGTATTCACAGTCAAGCACAAAGTACAAGCAGGTAAAGCATGAGTGGTTGGGGAGTCTCGGCCACATGACCGCTCAAGCAGTGAGCTGTCCGTTCGAGCGGTGGCCAGCCAGTTTTAGGTTTCCTTGTTCTGACTGTCTTGGTCTTTGGAGATCTATAAATAGATCATGGGTGGTGCACAAAAATTATATCTTGAAACACTATTCTACTGAGTTTCAAGATCATTTAAGAGTCAGGATGTGCATCATAAATCAAAGATCATTCTATAGCAAATCTTAGACGGCGTTCTAAGTTTCGACGGAGAATTCTGTCGGAGAAGGCTGCTGCGAGGAGTCGTAGTAGTAGGAATCAAGAAGAGAGCAGTTAACGAGAATTCGACATACAAGCTTACGACTAGAAGATTGAGAAGTCGGTCAAAAAGTTTATAAGTTGTAATTGTTTCTGTTTGATTTTAGAGCTTGATTCCTAGACTTGGTAGTCCCGTGATTTTTTATCCTTTGAATTTTTCACGTTAAAAATCTAGTTATTGTGGTTTTTTCTTCTTGGTTGGATTGTGTGAATGTGATTGATAATTAAACTAAAAGTATTATTTTTCTATATAGTAAGAAAAATCATATTTTTCAATGTCTATCACACAACCACGGCCTTCACCATATATATATATATATATATATATATGCAAGTAGCAACATAGTCAGTATGGTTCACCGAGTGCAAATACAAAAGCACTTAAAAATATGTTGCAGTCGATTATAGCCACGTAGACCAATTGGTTTCTTTTCGCCAAGTTTGTGATTCCCTAGTTATATAATATATGAAAGAGGATAGCAAAATAGGATGCATTAGATAAAATATGAATCAATGCCAAAGCCACTTTCATGACCGTCCAGTATAGTGATTTAGCTAATCAAACCAAAAAAAAATGCAATAATTTGAATAGGAAAAACAAGAAAAGTCTAAAGAAACATAATTCTCGACAAGAAATAAATAAATAAATTGTACATCATGAATCTTCGATAAACGAAACAAGACTATGTTTGATCGAGAATTTATAATAATTACCTTAATTAGATTAATCTATTCTGAAATTTTAAAGCAATCTCAAAGATCAAGGCTTATAGTACATGAGAGATAGAAAATAAAATTTAAAAAAAGTAGAAAAATGGCATTTTCTTTTGGCGGGAGAGAGCATTGAGAGCACACAGAAAAAAAAAAAGGGGGGGGGGGGGGGGGGGGGGGGTGGGGGGGGGGGGGCTTGGCTTCCTATTGTTGCCCCTTCATTGTTCTGCCTGGGAGATTAATAAACTATCCTCGATATTTCCCTCACATCTTCATACCCTTTCACGCATTTTCATCTCCTTTGTAGAGAATAATACAAACATGTCCATAAACTAACTTTTTTCCTTCCAAATTCTTCACTTCTCCTCCCAATATCCCTCAACCCAAACAAGGGCATAGGTATTATTAAAATCATAACAATTAGATAGATAATTGGCCACAAAGATGTAAATTCCCCACATGGGCCTCATTACAAAAAGAAAGTCTTAAAATCACAATTATTCATCAACAATGATGGAATATATGGTAGGTAGATTAGCTTCCATGATGATATAACTAGCTGATTCACTTGGATGCACAGAATCCCAAAAGACGTATTTGGATCTATCAGGACAAATAGGAGATAATGAATTGCAAAGGAAAGCAGTTTCCAAAAGTCCAGATCCACAGCAACTCCTATTCACCTCATTAAAACCTATCGACAAGCAAAATATAAGGTAAATATATTGTGATCACAATTCATTCGAGATCAACTTTTGAACATAAAATTGATTATAAGTGAACATTTTAAGTAACTTAGACACGAACTAAGCTCGAGCATCTTAATTCATTTTATGACTACATCGTAAAATAAATTTTAAATTGTTATCGAAATAGTCAACTTACCGTACTTGGTGGCATTTAGCACCATGTCTAGAAATGGGTTGTATAAATCAAAGTAAGCAAGTTTGGCATCAAGATCTGCTAAGCTACTTTGCATAGTCTTCAATGCTTCTTGAACCATATGATTGTAATCATTTGCCACATAATTATAGGTTTCAATACAATTACGGGTTTTGAATGCATTTGTACTGGATTCTGAGCGAATAGTAATGGCAGCAGGCCAACATCCAAACGACGGTACCCCAGAGACTGTAATTCTTCGAGCTCCTAGGCCAACTAACCCCTGTAACCAAGACAAAAGAAGGTAAGGAATTGACAATACAATGGTAGGCATATTTATTTCTTTTTGTTTGGGATTAAGTGTTAACTTTTTTTCCAATGAATTGTTAACACCCATAACTAAAAATTGTCTGCAAGTTGTGCGTTTGTTTTGAATGAAATATGAATCATCAACAAAAGAAAAAATAAAGAATGATAAAGATTGTATTAATATGCAATTTCTTATGAAATGTGTTTACTCAAGCCGATCTCGAGCCAAGTTTAAGTTGCTTATTGTCATTGTTCTACAGTCTTTTCAAGCTCTCAAATGAGCTTAATTGGGGCCAAACCTGTATGAATTTAAGAACCTCTTTTAACAAAAATTGCTCATATTCTTCAATAGTTAATCCATCTGATAGAAGAAGTTCGCCAGGTCCATAATAAGTGATGAAGAAATCATTCATTCCAGCATTTACATAAAAAAGGGCATTCTTGGTCTGTTTTTCCACTTCCTCATCTCCAGTGATGTTCCCAAGTTTTGCTTTGTATTCTTTGAAGTATTCCAGTTGTGTCGACATTGAGATCACATTCTGAAATCCACACATAACTAGAAGAGGTGAGTCCAAACCAAATAAGTACCCAAATTTGAGAAAACAGCTTGAAAGCAAGCAAAGTAAGTATTTGTTGAACAACCAGCCAATTGTTAAAATCACTTGGCTTGTTAGAATTTTAATTTAAAGACACTTTGGCCCTGATTGACAACTTAATTTGGCTTTTTGGCTAAAAATATTAAAAAACTAAGGTTGTTCATTTGGCAAGAAAGCCAAAAAGTTAAAAAGCCAAAAAATTAAATTAAAACACAAACACCTAAAATATTCCAATTAAATTTTCATCACTTTTAAAATACAATAAAATCTCGTATTCATAACTTATTTACTACCATTAATAAGTACATATAATTGTTAATATCAAATATATAAAGATGTGAAATTGTCAAATTTAAACAAAAAGCAAAAAGGCTAGCTTTTATCCAAACAACCTTCTTAAAAAAAGATACCTTAAAAGCAAAGTTACCAAATAACCTATTTTGAACGAAATTTAATTTTTTGGCTAAAAATGTAAAAAATAAAAAATACTAACTTTTAAGCTAGTTGCCAATTGAGCTCTTTATTAAAAAAAAAAAAAAAGACAGAAACTTTTAACCTTTAAGCAACCAAAAAATTTTACCAAACCAATTTATTGTTTTTTAATTTAATTTTTTTTTTAAATATTAACTTTAAATTGAGTTACCAAATCAGACCATTAAATCATGATTGTACAATTAGTAGGATAAAACATAGATTTAATTCAAATAAGAAACTGCTTTCCCCTTTGATTGAAAAATATTTTTGCAGAAACTACTCGTCCGGAAAATCAGTTTTAACAGAACTTTTTCTTTTGCTTAACTGTGCTGAAAGCATTTTTTTTTTTACCGCCTTCCTAGAAAATAATCATATATCATTGATAAAGACCTGTTTGGGCTAATTTTTGTAATTTTTATTTATTTTTTATTGTTTTTTATCTTTTAATTAATTTTTTTTATTTTCCAAATTGTGTGCATTAGATAAATAAGAAAATACAAAAATTAATTAAAAGATAAAAAAATTCACTAAAGATGAAAGTAAGCAACATAAATTTTAAAATATTAGTTTATTTTGACTTATTTTTTGTATTTTTTATATTTTTTATATTTTTTTATATTTTGATTAAAAAAACACTTATTTTTTTTATTTGTCATAATGAGAGGAGTCGAAAAATATATTAATTTAATTAAATAATAAAAAAATTAGTAAAATTAAAATTTAATCAACTAAAATAAACAAATAGTAATTATCCGAAGGGAGCCAAAATATCTTGAAAGCGAGAAAGATGCATACCTTAGTTGTGGATGCTGCGATGGCGAGAGATAGGAACGATGGACACCGAAGCAGACGGTGAAGAGCGTGAACGATACAAGTTGGCTAAAGAAGAAGATCTTAATTCTTGAAAAACTCTCTGTCAAACCTATGATAATTGGCCAACTTTTTCATCCTGTTTTGAGCCTGTTGAAGAAGCTCCTTCAGGTATTTTAACATGATGCCTCTATCCTTTATTAACTCCCCCACAGCTGCAATTGAAGAGTCTTGCATCCACACTTGACTAAGGTGAGAAGGTGTCTGTCCATATACTATTTCAAAGGGAGTAAGTTTGTTAGCTGAGTGGTATGAAGTATTATACCACCATTCAGCTAGGGGTAACTAATTAGCCCATGCTCTTGGTCTGTCACCTACTATGAACCTTAGGTAATTCTTGAGACATCTATTTAAGACTTCAGATTGGCCATCACTTGGGGATGATAGCTGTAACTAAGGTTCAATTGTACTTCCAAAAGTCTGAAAGCTCTTGCCAAAACTTACTAGTGAACATTGGGTCCCTGTCAGATACAATGCTCGTGGGTAGACCATGCAATTTGTAAATGTTGTCAAAGAAGACATTAACAACCTCTGCAACAGTATATGGATGAGATAGTGCTAGGAAATGAGCATACTTACTAAGCCTATCTACCACTACCAGAATTACGTTCTTCCCTTGAGAATTTGGCAGGCCTTCTATGAAATCTATAGCAATATCAATCCAATTCAGCTGGGGTATGGGTAATGGTTGTAAGAGGCCAGAAAGTTTGACATTGTCACTTTTTGTCCTCTGACATGTTTCACTCTGAGCCACATAATTTTGGATTTTCCTTCTCATACCCTGCCAATAAAATGTTCTTCTGATTCTATGCAATGTCTTGTCTACACCTGAATGCCATTCCAATGCAGAATCATGGAATTCTTTTAGTATCCTGTCCTTAAGTTGTTTCATTATTTCCCACTACCAATTTATCTTTATACTTCAGTAACTCATGCTGCCATGTTACCCTGGTAACTGATTGCTGCTAAGCTGCAACCCTTGTATTATTTGCTGCAGTATAGGATCCTCTGCTACACTAGCTCTCAACTCTTCCAACCATTTATTTTCCAAAACTGAACATGCCTTAAATTCCCCCAAGAGACTTTCTGTGCTGTCAAAAGTTTGTACCTTTTCTTCCTCTGGAATTCTTGAGAGTGCATCGGCAGTAATTGGTTTTCTTTTCCTACCTTATATATAATATCATAATCGAAACCCAATAATTTTGATAGCCACTTCTGTTGTGAAATAGTTATAATTCTTTGCTCCTGAAAATACTTGAGACTATGGTGATCAGTCCTAATGAAGAGGTGTCTTCCTAACAAGTAGTGTCTCCACTTTTGAACAGCTGTCACTACTGCTAAGGGTTTTTTTCATATGTGGATAAGGCCTGATTCTTAGGAGAAAGGGATTCACTCATAAATGCAACTGGTCTCCCTTCTTGCATAAGCACAACTCCCATACCAGTTCCGCAAGCATCACATTTAATGACAAACTCTTTATTATAATGTGGTAATGCTATAACAGGAGTTTGGGTCATGATTTCCTTCAACCTGTTACATGCCTCCTGAGCTTGAGTATTCCATCCAAAAGCATCCTTTTTGAGTAGAGAGGTGAAAAGGTTACAAATCTTACCATACCCTTGTACAAACCTTCTATAATAGCCAATCAGGCCTAGGATTCCTCTGAGAGATTTCAGATTTGAAGGCGTAGGCCATTGTAGCATGCATTGAATTTTGGCTGGATCTGCTGATACCCCATGTTCACTGCTCAGGTGCCCTAAGTAATCTATCTGAGAGTTCCCAAAGCTGCATTTGGACCTTTTTGCATACAACTGATTAAAGCTGAGCACATTCAAAGTAGTTCTGACATGTGAGAGATGATCATCCCAGTTTTTGCTGTAAATGAGAATGTCATCAAAGAAGGCTAAAATAAATCTCCTTAGGAAAGGCCTGAAGATATCATTCATTAGTGACTGAAAAGAAGAAGGTGCATTAGTTAGCCCAAATGGCATGATTAGGAATTCATAATGGCCGTCATGGGTTCTAAAGGCTGTTTTGAGAATGTCTGGAGGATATACCTTAATTTGATGGTAGTCAGATCTGAGATCTAGCTTAGAGAAAAATTTGGCTCCACATAATTCATCTAAGAGTTCATCAATAACAGAAATAGGAAATTTGTCTTTTATTGTAGCCTTGTTGAGGGCTCTATAATCCACACAAAACCTCCAAGAGTTGTCCTTCTTAACAGCACTAGTGATGAGAATGGGCTGGTGTTGCCTTTGATAGTTCTTGATGTTCACATCTCCTTCACCAATTTTTCGATTTCATTTTTCTGAATGTAAGGGTATCTATAAGGTCTAACATTAACAGGTTGAGTTTGTGGTTTAAGTGGTATCTTGTGATCATGGGGTCTTGTGGGAGGCAGGCCTTTGTGGGAGGCAGGCCTTTGGGCTCCTCAAAGACCTTGGCAAATTCTGTCAATATGGCTTCCATATCCTTAGGTACACTCATATTTTCTTGAGTAGGCTGTAACAAGCACAACTGAGCTAATGCTCCTTGAGATCCTTTATTCAACAATTTTTGAGGATGTTTACTATGTAACAACTTCACCTCACCAGGGCTGCTACCCCTCAACACATGTCTTCTTCGTCCCACCTGAATTCCATGGTTAGTTCCTTGAAATGCCACGTTACAGGTCCTAAGGTAGATAGCTATTGAATTCCGAGTACCATATCACACCCTCCTAATGGTAGGATTCTCATATCAATAGTGAATTAGGTCCCTTGCATTTGCCAAGTGAAGTTCTTGCACTCAGCTGTTCTACTTAACTTAGCTCCATTTGCCACTACTACTGTTAATGATTGAGCGGGTTGTACCTCGCATCCAGTCCTTTTAGCTGCATGGGGATCTAAAAAATTGTGGGTGCTACACGAATTTATCAAGATCATAACTAGTCTTCTTTTTATATTTCCTTTAATTTTCATGGTCCTATAGGATGTATTTCCAGCCAAAGCATGCAGCGAAATCACCATTTCTTCTTCTATCTTATGATCATAGTGTGTCTTCATTTGATCTTCCACATTTTCTTCTGGTGTTTCTCCCTTTTCAGATTGCTTCTTCTCGGTTTCCAACATATAAAACTGTCATTTTTACATACATGGATGGCCCTTTAACATATTTCTCATCACAATTAAAACACAACCCTTTCTCTTTCCTCTCTTTCCAATCTTTTCCGGTCAGTTTCTTAATAGGAATGGAAAAGTTTCCCGCATTGCCATAAGTAGGAGAGTTGTTTACCTTTCCTCCCAGGTTGCTAATTGCGATTTTCTGACTCATATTTTGTTTGTTTCTCCTGTTTATTGCTTCAAAACTTTCTTCTTGGAGCCTTGCAAGTCCAATTGCTTGAACAATACTTGTGGGTCGAAACATCTGTACTCTAGCCTTTATTTCTTCTTTGAGTCCACTCACAAAGCAGTTTACATAGAATCCTTTAGGTAATCCAGTTGTTTTATTCGCTAATTGTTCAAATCTTACTTGGAAAGTTTTTACATCTCCCAATTGTTTAAGTTTGGTGAGCTCTCCAACAACATCTTCATATGGGTTAAGTTTGAATCTACTAATAAGGGCTTTCGAGATTCCCTCCAAGCTAATCTGTTGACCCGCGTTTTCTCAAACCATTGAAACCAAGATAGTGCTCTGTTTTCTAAATGAAGAGATGCAAGTTTTACTTTATTAATTTCCTCAATTTGATTGAATTTGAAGAATCTTTCACACTTGTATAGCTACTCCGTTGGATTGTCTTCATTAATTCTTGGAAATTCAACCTTCGCAAATCTAGAGCGAAATGGAAATGTCGAGTTACGGGCGGGTCCCTATGTAGCCTGTAAATTTTTGCCATGTTCTGATTGTGTGGCTAACAACCATGAAGTTAATTGATCATACTTTAGATTCATACTTGCAAGCAATTGTTTGATGTCTTCAATGGCTTCCCCATGCTTATCCGAGCTTTTTTTCAATCCTTTCATTGATTCCTTCATGCGTCTGATTTCTTGAGATCTAGTTCCTTCTGCCATGTTGATGAAAATCTCCGCAGGCCAAGATTTGATGGCTCTAATACCAAATGATACAAGTTGGCTAAAAAAGAAGATCATAGTTCTTGAAAAATATAGAATTTTTTTTGGGAGTAAACTTCAGTACAAATTTTTACACCCCCTCATGCTTTCCACGTTTTCCTTTTATAAGAAAACATCTCCTAACTACCTTTCCCGGCCAATTGCTTAGCTCTCCCAACTAACCTAACTAACCACTAACAGAATTTTAACTAACTGAATTCGTATCAGAAGAGTGTGAATGCTGTCGTGACGGACAAAGCCTACGTTGCTTTCAATGTCATGATGAATACCGATGGCGACATTTAGGTCGAAGAGAGAGAGAGAGAGAGAGAGACGAAGAACAGTGCTTCAATGTCGTGATGAATACCTGTGGCGATGAGCTTTGACGACGGAAGCCGATCGAGACGTTTAGGTCGAAAAGAGTGCTGAGATAAAGAGAGAAACACGGAGATCGTTCCTTCAACATTCTGATGAGTACCTGTGGCGACGAGCTTCGACGACCGAAGCCGACAGTGACGTTTAGGTCGAAAAGAGCTGTGAGAGAGAGAGAGCGAGAGAGAGATTGGCGTTTTGGCTGACAAATGAGAGCAAGAGACTGAATGGGAAAAATTGAAATGCGCCTCGAAAAAGTAAATATCAAACGGCGTTGTTTCAGTTAGGGAATTTTTTTTTTTTGTTCGCAAAATGAATGTATAAATAAGGTACTTTACACACCTATTAGGAAGTATTGTACACATAACTCAACTAATTTGTGGCATTTTTCACCGCACCTACGATGGGTTTGAAGCTAAAAAGTACCATAAAATTGAAAATCCGTACATAAGTTTGGCCATAACAAACTACTACGCAAATTCGAATCCAAACACTTATGAGGAGAACTAACCGCTGAATCAACAGCTTGTTGGTCAGTTAGGGAATTTTTTGCTATGCAATCCATCTCGTAAAGTTTTGCGCCAATCGCATCAAATTTCTCTCAAAACTTATAAACAGTCAAGATCTCTTTGAAAATTTTAAACTAATCTACATATTTACTGGGGGAAAGCATTTTTAATTTTCCTTTAATTCATTCATCATTTAAATTAGTGATTGGATAAAGCTTTTTTTTTTTTTTTTTTTTTTTTGACAGTTTTATCTCACAATTTAAACAAATAAGAGGATTAAAGATTATAAACCTCTAGAGCCATTTTCTTAAAATTAGTTTCTCAAAAATAAGGAAATCTATTGAACTTGTATAAAATAAAATTATACTTAAAACACATCAAATGATAGACAAAGTAAGAATAATAATAGTGATCCAATAAAATTTATAATATAATTCAATATCTCTAATAATAACATTTGTAATACATCTTATCTAAAATATTTACAATATATAATAGTATTAATCAAAACCATAAATGCTCTAATTTGTTTCTTATAAACTACAAAAAGAATCACGTAATTGTAAATACATATGAGATGAAAATTTCGCTCTATATAAAGGGTTTGCGATTCATTTTCACACCCATACTTTATGCGGGAAAACTTTGTTCGTTGTTAATAATTAAATATCTTTTAATTTTATGAAGAAATGAAGTCATAATAAATAACATAAATTGGCGACGAGATTGCTATATTCTAGCCCCAAAAAAAGTTTTAATTGTAAAAATAAATTTTATCATTAAATTTCATCCCCAAAGACCTTTCTCATTGCAAGCAAAAGATATAGGATGGAGAGAAATACCAATAATGTTGACGTGCGATCATCAAATCCAGTGCTTGCGGAGGCAAAACCGACTGCGAACTCCTCCTCAATGCGAAAAGTTGGGTCCAAATATGGGATGTAATTCTCAAAACCCAAGTAAGAAGCTACAACAAATACAAATCAAACCAAGTTAGCATTCACATTACATATATATTATCACACTTATTTTTCTTCAAAATCATAAAACAAATTCTTCCTCACCAAGAAAATCAGCAATGAGCTTCCCATTACTAAACCTTCCCGTCGCTAATTGGTTCACATAATCTATACCATAAGGTGAAAAGTCACTTTGTGAAATAGTAGCTACAAAATTATTATTTCCAGGGTCGACATAAGAGTCTCCAAACACATATAGGGCTGGGATTGAATGGTTGAAACCTTTAGACTTCGAGGTTAGAGCATGATTTGTTTGTATGGAATTCACAATGAAAACAAGAACAAGAATAAAAAGAGACACAAATTGATTAATAGGACTCATACTGACACCAAATAAATAAAGTTGGAGAAAACTTTGTAGCAGGGGAAAGTACCTATAGGTTCATTACTTATACTGTTCATTCGTATTCAGAAAATTGGTTTTTTTCTTTCGGATTCAGAAAACGGGTGTGTCTAAATCACAGCGGGGAGTGTTGTAAGGATAAATGGGCTTTACTTCGCAAGAGATTTCACAATTTGATCGAAACCATTCATTTTCTCAAACTCGTCGAGTAAGTAATTTATGTAAAAAAAAATCAAATATTGTTAACCATATAACCCGAGTACATTTGATTTATAGTTTATTCTCAAAATTTTATAAGTCAATTAATTTTTCAAAACAAACATGCTCCGATCATGTAAATAACAATGTCAAGTGTTGACCTAATTTTTTTTTACATGAATTACTTACTCGACGAGTTTAATAAATAAATAATTTCCATTAAATTGTGAAATCCCAGGTAAAATTTATTTGTGCTCACATTACTCTCTACTGTGACCAAATCACAACTGGTTCACAGTTCCTTCTCTTTGTAGATTCATCTGAGTTTGATGATGAATTAAGATTGTGGCCATCAAATTAAGTAGAAAGGACAAATACTTTGAATATGCCACGTACCATTTTCGTTTTTATAGGTATGTATATTTAATGCCCATCACTACTCAACTTCTTGAATCACCTAATAATGTGGTACCAAACATGGGAGAAATTAATGATACAGATTTAGGGCCGGCTCAAATCCTAGACAAGTGAAGTGCTTACCTAGAGCCTTATATAAGGAGGGACCTCATTTATTATAGTATGTCTATATATTATAAATATATATTATATAAAATAAAATGAGAACTAAAATTATTATAAAATTCAATAAGTTTTAGCTTTTTAAATTAAAAATGTTTTGTGTTATTTTTATTTTATTATATGTATTATATAAATAAATATTTAAAAATAAAAGGTTCCATAATCTATTAATTATTATTATTATTTTGATTTTGAAAGTTTTAATTATTAGGTTATTTGAGTCAATTAAAGAACCGTTGTCAATCATTACTCACCGATTTATATTTTCCAATTATAAATTGTATTTGTTTCGTTTATAAATATGTTAACTAAAAAAAATTAAATATTGAGTATGCAAAATGTTAAAAAAAAATAGAAAAATTAATTTACTCTTAAACAAAAATCTTGATAAATATTTTACTAGCAAATTCATAGATAAATATTTAATTAGTACTTTTTCCTTAAAAGACAAAAAAATAAATTTTAAGTAAAATAATTTATCATATAAAAATTTGATTTTACTAAAAAAAATTTCCTTAGGCCTCAAAAAAATTTGAACCGCTAGTTAAGTAGTATGTTTTTTGGAAATACATTTTTTTTTGCTTTATAATCTAAAGCCACCCGCGTGTATATTTCTTGAATTGCATAACTTTTGAATGTGTCTACTGGGCCCCACTTATACATAGCCGTTGTTTGGTTAGTAGTTTTAAGTCGACTTAAAATTAACTTTTTAACTTTTGAGTTAAAGCCCAAAAAATTAAAAGGTCTTGTTTTTTATCCCCAAAACTTTTAGCCTATTTGTTTTTAGGTTTTTTTTTAGATTTTTTCATAACAATTTTCAATTTTAGCCTTTTGGCTTTTTTGGCTTTTTTTTGGCTTTTAGCTTTTTTGTACATATGAGGGCAGATTTAAAATTTTACATCCGACTTATTTGATTTTTTGGTGGTTTAAAAGTAACTAATTTTTCAACCAAACAAATTTTTTAACATTTTAGCTTAAAGTGGCTTAAAATCAAAAAATCAATTTAAAATCAAGCTGTCAAACGAACACATAGACCGTGTTTGGAGTATCGGACTAGATTAATACAGATTCATATTCCCAGGACCAATAGTCCTGAGCTATCGAATTCTTCGAATTAAAAGTTCATACTTTTGTCTAGTATTACGTTTGTTTACTCTAAAATTATTTGCTTGCTTTTATAAAGAATTAGATAGAAATAACAATATTGTGGCAAAAATGTTCATCAATAAGAATATCATAAGAAACATGATTTATTTGATTAAAAATCTTTTTACTTGTTTAGCCAACAAATACACTATATTTGCAAAAATAAGAAAGAAGTAAAGACAAATTTAGAATAATGACTTATTTATTAATTTATTTTATGTTATCTATTTCTATGTATAGTAGTCTTTTATATTCTTAGATCAAGGAAATTTTACTTTACTAATTCTCATAATCAAGATTAATAAAAATAAATAATTAATAATTAATAAATAAAAATAAATTATTAAATTATTTTTTACTTGAATGTTGAGGC
Organism: Heliamphora pulchella; assembly: GCA_032270985.1. NCBI lineage: Eukaryota > Viridiplantae > Streptophyta > Magnoliopsida > Ericales > Sarraceniaceae > Heliamphora > Heliamphora pulchella. The sequence continues at coordinate 18,510 of JAULJZ010206457.1, forward strand.
TAAGTTTGTCGTTTTCCACTTAATTTCAATCTCATGACTTCTAATCTTAGCTCTCCATCTCTCTTGGTTATCTCTTGTTTGTGAGATAATGAGTTTTTCACTTAATTTCAATCTCATGACTTCTAATCTTAGCTCTCCACCTCCCTTGGTTATCCCTTGATTGTGAGATAATGAGTTCGACCGGACAAATAGTTCAAATGAATTTTTATGAAAACAAACATAAAATTATAACATGGTTAGGACTAATAATCTAATCAAACCTTGTTATTCGCCCGCCATAATTTCAATAAGAAGCTAGCCTTACTCTAGCTTAATAAGTGGATTGGTCTTAGGGGTGTTCAAAAAATCGAAAAAATTAAAAAAATTGAATAATCGGTCCGAACAGGACCAATCTGTACAGATTGGTTCGGTTTTTTTTTTTGAATTGGTTTGATTCTGATTTTAAAAATATATAAACCGTAAACTACGGTTCGATTCACGAATTTTAATTCACGGTTCCGGTCCTGAACCGAACCGGACCGTAATATTTAATTTAATATATATTTATATATATAATATATCATATTTAATTGTTTG
>JAULJZ010206468.1:0-19084 GCA_032270985.1 Heliamphora pulchella
TCTTTTAAGATTTGCTTTGATTTCATATTTGCATATCTAGTTTTATTGCAATATTAAAAGGTTTTCTGAAAAAGTTTTTTTAAAGCTCTTTTTCTAGTAAAAAAACCCAATTCACCCCCCTCTTGGGTTGCCTAGTTCTAACACTGACAATGGCTATTAATTTAAAGCTGACTATTATCGACTATATTTAAATTTAAGCTGATGACCGCAAATTTTAATTTAAAGCGAACAGTGCCTAGATTTAATTTAAAGCCAACAATAGCTAAATTAATTTTAAAGTCGACAATAGCTAAATTTAATTTGAAACCGAAAACAGTTAAAATTTAGTTTGAAATTTGAAGCCGACAATGGCTAAAATTTAATTTGGAGCCGATAACAACCAAATTAAATTTGAAACCGACAGCGGCTGTCAAAAAAATATTTGATTATTATTATTATTATCATTATTATTCCTATAGAAATACAAGAGTTTTTTTTTTTTTTTTTGGCTACCGAAGAGGCAGCAGAGTAAGAAAAACCAAAGACCAAAAGCAGACTCTTCACCACTGAAAAGGTACACAATCTGCGAGACTCCTCTTTTTATTCGCTTTCTTCTTCTGCACGCTCTTGTATTAAACGCCCTTTTTGATTCGCCGCCCTCTTTTTTACCCGACGCGCACTACGTTTATATGGGAGAGGGGACCCTGACCCGAAGTCACAGTAGGGTGTTGTGACGTTATTTTGGATTTTAATTTAAATTTTATAATTTAATTTGAATTATTTATTATTTTATATTTGATAAATACTTAAAATGTGTAAAAAAAATTAGATTAATTGGACATTGTTATTCATATAATTGAATTATGTTTGTTTTTAAATAAAATAATTAATTTATAAGATTTTAAAAATAAATTATAATTTATATATGCATCGATCATATGCATAACGATGTCCGATTGACCTAATTTTTTATATAAATTTATTACTTATCAAATATAAAATAATAAACGATTTTAATCAAATTATAAAATTTAAATTGTAATTCAAAATACCCTCACAACAGGGTCCTGCTGCCCCGAGGCATAGTAGGACCCTGTTGTGATGGTATTTTGAATTTTAATTTAAATTTTATAATTTAACTTAAATTGTTCATTATTTTATATTTGATGAGTAATTAATTTGTATAATAAGTTAGGTCAATCGAACATCGTTATGCGTATAATCGATGCATATTTAACTTATATTTTATTTCTAAAATCCTATAAATTAGTTATTTTATTTGAAAACAAACCTGATTCAATTATATGAATAGCAATGTCCGATTAATCTAATTTCTTACAAATATTAAATATTTATCAAATATAAAATAATAAATAAATAATTCAATCAAATTATAAAATTTAAATTAATACTCAAAATACCCTCACATTAACCTGCTATGACTTGGGTCATAGGAGGTCCTCTCCTCGTGTTTTTCCATAACTGTCAATTACATCTAAACTTCGTTTGTTTCGACGTAAAATATTTACCGTAAAAAATATTTTACATGTAAAATAATTTTTTTACTTATATTTTTTGGTATTTTGTTAACATTTGAAAAATATTTTCAATAGAGAAAATTTAGTGAAGGAATTGGGTAAAGGTGTGCAAAGGCGCAATTCCAAAATTAACTTACGAGATAATTTTTTGTAAGTCAAATTTGGTCCAATGAGGTAAAATGTTTTACTGAAAAAAATATTTTTTATAAGTATTATCAACAAAATAATGAAAGATAAGTAAAATATTTTATCTAAAAATATTTTACGTCAAAACAAACGGAGTCCTAGTGTAGAAAAAAAAAAGTCTGACTTTGTCATGCAATAGGCCTATGTATACATAATATGTATGTATATAATATATATTTATATTACTAGCAACTAATCTACGCTATGCACTGAATAAAAATAAAAAATATTATATATATTATTTAGAGTTAAAGAGAGTTTAAAATAACTATTAAAAAGTAGTACAATTTAGTTAAATAGTAGATGCAATTTAAAGTCTAATCATTTTAATAAAAATACTACTATAAAATGAATGGAGAAATATCACTAAAAATACTTATTTAGTTTTTCTACCTGCAATTAAAAGAATTATATATAATCTTCTAAGTGTTAATCATCCGCCCACAAAAAAAATTAAAAATTAAAATCAAATCAGAGTTTATACAAATAAAACAAAAGTTTATTTAACATGATATATTTTGTTGATTGACATAAAAAATATATACATTTTAAAAAAAATTTTTAATATTATTTTATATTTTATAATTAAATATTTTTAATAATATTATAATTTGTATATTAAAAGCTTTTTTAAAAATTTTGTTAGCACTTTCAAACTTCATAATCCCTTTAAATATTTAATCTATTCTAATTTTTTCAACTTTTTTTAAATGTTTACAAATCATAAATTTTTTTTAAAGTTAATTCGCGTCATCGTGCCACCTATGCAATATAAGAAAGTTATTTTGTAAGAGGCATTTTTAACAATTCTCCCGTGCTATGCATGATCAATTATAAAAATAAATAATATAAATATTTTGTTGCATTAATATCATCACATAATTGGTTTATATCCATTTTAAAAGTTATCAAAAATTTGACAAATAACGAAAAAAGAAGAAAATTCTAACACCAAAACTATCAATAGAAAGTAAAATTATTAAATTTTAAGCTATACGACTTTTTGAAAAATTTTCCACTATAGATTTTTCACGAAGTTTCTCCATCGTGCCTCACTAAACATTAACACTTTATCAAAAAAATTATATATAAAATAAAAAATAATAAATCATATAAAAATTGATAAAATCCTTGAGTGTTTAGAATTTGAAAAAATTATATTTAAAAGTTTGAATTAATGTATAATATTTTAGTATAACAGGAGATAAGTCTAAACATTTTTAAAAGATAATAATTTATAATAGAACAAATTTAAGATTTTAGAAATGAATTTTAAATTTGAAAGATTGCAATTTTGGACCAATAAAATTAAAATATTAAAATATATAATTAGAAAATATAATAAAGAATATTAACAATATAGTACGTTTGGATCAATAAAATTGGAGTACACAATTTTTCAGTATTAAAAAATCTTGAATTTGGATTATAAGAATTACGTAAATTTCAAATATTGAATAGATTGTTAGTTGAACAATTAAATTATAATACATGATTATTCTATATTATTTAAAAACTTGAAAAAAATTAGTAAATTGGTCCAATAAATAGTAACACATAATTATTAGATATTATTAGTATTAAATAAATTTTTACTTGAAAGGTTATTAATTTGGACCAACAAAATGAAAACTTATAAATATTGAATATTGGAGCAATCAATTATGTCACTTTTATTTATTCATTATTAAAGTTTGAAAAATAGCGATATGAAACAATATATGATAATTTTATATTAAATTTTAAATTTGAAAGGAATTGAATAATTTAGACTAATTCAATTGTGTCACATAATTTTGTTTTAAATATGATTTAAAAAGATACTAATTTGAATCAACAAAGGATAAGATTATATAAATTTTAAATTTAAAAGTTTCAAAATTGAGATTTGAACCAATCATATTGCGCTACATAATTTTCTAATATAAAAATACTCGATATTTTAAAAAATTCAGGATGAAACTTTTAGAGTTAAAAAACCTACATCGTTTTATTTTATATAATAACATAGATAAGAAGATAGATGAGAAGTTGATACATCACGAGAGAGTGGAATAGTTATGAGCACATGTGAAAGTGGGAAATTCCATAGTGCTGTATGTATATAATATATCTTTATATATATACATATATTGATTTTGTACTTCCCATGATAATATTTAATTTTATTATTAAAAAAACTCTTATTCTTTCTCAATAATTTGGGTATGATAAGGAGGTGATTTGGGCACCCCTAACCTGTGGGATTTGTCCCAAGTTACCATTTTTTATATTAAATAATTGTGACCTCAAAATTTCTCACGCCAAGCTGTGATATTTATTAAAATTTACAGATGCATTCATTTAATTAAATTCTTGAAAACTTTATTATTTTTTTTTGTAAAAAAAACTTTGATTTAACTAAATGATTCAAACCTTAAAATTTAATATTCTTAGCAATATGTGAGATGACAAAAACTTCAAATTAAGTTACGACTTATTAAAATTTACGGATACATTTATTTAATTAAATTTTTTAAATTCTTTTTTTTCAAAACAAACTTTGATTTAACTAAATGATTATAACCTTCAAATTTAATATTTTTAGCAATATGTGAGGTGAAAAAAATTTCACATTAAGTTACGACTTATTAAAATTTACAGACACATTCATTTATTTAAATGATAAAATTTTATTTTTTCAACAGGATGTATACTTTGATTAAATAAGAAAGAAAAGATTGTCACTTTTCTTTTATTTTGTTTGATTAGTTTACATAATAGATAAAAAAAAAAGTCTCTTGTAATTTTACAAAACTAACCCTATTTTTAAGTACTAGAACTTGATGCATTTATTTTTTAGAGAACTAATATTGATATTACAAAATAAGAGTATTTAAGTAGCTTATTTGCTCTCTAAATATCTTCATTTTTAAAAAGATACAAAAATGTAGAATTAAAAGATAATAAAAAAATTTCTTTTCTTTTGGAATGATCATTTGATTATTTTTCTTCAAATCATCCGATTCAAACCAGCCGTTAATGATGCTATGCACGGGCATGATTATGAGATTTATTTTTGTTAGAAAATTGGTTAACTTAGGAAGAAAAGATTTAATCAATATTTAAGTGTCACTAGTTAATAGGAAACAAATTATTTGTGTAAAAGATATTGATATTTATACAAAATTTAATATTCTTGTAAATTATATTAATACTGTATTTATTTATTTATTAATACTCTTTAAACAATGTTTTCATTTTAATTGTAAATATCTTGTAATTAAGGACTTGGTTCTTATATTTTCTATAAAAAAAAGTATGCATGTATTTCTATTTTTTTAAAAACATTATTTTGTATAATTCGGAAGGGATGGTAAAAAAGGGTGAGAAAAGCAAATACTATTTCCACCTCTACCACTAGAAGAAAAATCTTTCGCATCGGTCCTCTGTCGTTGCTAATAGTGAATTTTCCGTAACAAATACTATTTGCGTCGGCATTGCAAATGCAAATGAGGTGTAAGCAATTGTAAAAATCACAAAAGGGCTTTAGCGACGGTAAAAAGTCGTTGCAAATGTTAGCAACGACAAATTATTCCTCTAGCAACAATACATTTGCCGATTGTTGACGCAAATGAGGTGTAAGCAACTGTTAGGGTCACAAAAGGGCTTTAGCGATGGAAAAAATTCGTTGCAAATGTTAGCGACGACAAATTATTCCTCTAGCAACGGTACATTTGCCGATTGTCGACGCAAATACTATAAAAATAGAAAAATTTAAGAATTAGTCATTTTTTAAATCTTGTAAAAGTTTTAGTCTTATCATTTTTATTTTAGTAGTTTTGGTCTAATCACAAATTAGAATAAAATTTTATAATTGATTTACCTCTATTTAAAAGATTTAATTTTTTTTACCATATTTAAATTTTGAATTTAAAAAAATTTGACATTATATACATTTACACTTATAGTATAACCTTAGCTACCACTACATTTCCTTTCCCTACCCTTCTCCAAACCCTAGTCAATGTACCTAAACCACCACCGCCTTTGCATTACTGTTGTCGCTTCTCCTTTTCATCCTCCTCAACGCCACTGCTAACCTCGAACTCCACTTCCTCGCCGGTGTGCAGAACTAAAGCCACAATAGAGATAACGAAGATGGCAGAATGATCGAAAGCCACGGAGTGCAGAATCTCGATCTCCTCCTGATCGCCATCTTCATCCTTGTCGTCTTCATCCTTTGTCACCGTTTTTATCCTTCGACGCAGTCATCCTCGACGTCGTCGTCATCAACTTCGACGTCGTCATCGTTCTCCCTAGCCGTTGCGGTCATCATTAATTTTTGTTGTCGTTAGTATCTCCTGTCGTCGTCATGTAGGGAACCGGTCCCTTTTTATTTTGATAATCAATTAAAAACATGTTATGAGCCTTTGGGTGGAAAAATGAAAAAATATTTAATTGTGTGAAAGAATTAAAATTTAATCATGATAATGATTGATGATGATAATTGTATACTTGGTAACGCATGAAGATAATTATTGTGAATTGTTTTGATGAGTTTTGAGGTGTTTTGGATCAAAATTCGAAACCTATATATATCTTTATTTCTCTGGATTGACTACAGCGAGGGACCACTCGAGCGGACTGTCGGCAGAGGAATTTTTAAGTTGCGGGTTGAGCTTTGTTTTCTTCATTTCCTTCACCTCTCTCTCTCTCTCTCTCTCTCTCTCTAAACTCGAAGTAAAACCCTAGAAAACCCTTTAAAGTTCCCTTGAGCTCCTCCTACCCTCCATTGGTGGATCTCTCTTGCACTCCTCTTAAACTTACACCGTTGGGAGATTAATCTAAGCATTGGAAGTTTCCTTTCCACCGAACGACTAGTGGTTTGCATCTTTGGTGCTTGCTAAGGCTCTTATTCTTGTGAATTTGTCATCCAAGAGGTAGGATCTAAGACTAATCTTGATCATTTGATGTATATGAGTTGTATATTTATTGTATTCACAATGAAACATGAAAAATTATGTGTTTTTGAAACCCTAGGTTGGGTTTGATGTTGAAGTATGATGAATCTTGAGTTTGAGCATGATTTATGTTAAATCTATCGTGTTATTGTCGTTGGAGATACATTAATTTGTGAAATGAGAAGTTAGGGTTTTGATCGTGCTAAACTTTTACAAATTTGAGGCTTTTTAGGCTGGTTAACTCAAATAATGAAATTGATTTGATTTTCGATAAATTAGAGGTTGTGTTAACCTATTCATGTATAAATCATATAAATTTTAATGAAATATGAAAACTATGAGATGTTTAGTTAGGAATTTTGAACTAATTTAACCCAAATGTGAGAAATATGTAAAAAAATGGAGATTTGTCAATGTTTTTAATCTTAAGTGTGTTGGGTTTAATGAGCGGAACTGGGTTTGATAGTTGGACTTGTGTTGGTGCTTATGTGAAAGATCTAATTAAAGTACCGTATGAATTAATTGGATAATTAAGGTTGGATTTAAGTAGCTCATCAGTGAAAGACCAAAAATTTGCGCATATTGGATAGGCTCTACCATTGGATTAACCCCCGTAAAAAAGTGCTTTGAGCAGTCCACCCATCGATATTTCCGACAGAAACCAAAAATGTGTACTTTTCGTGTCGGGCTATAAATGGGTATTTATCTATTGGGTCTCGCGTCGTCTAGTTGGGATAATTACGCTTGGATCTGTAGGCACCATTTGGGTTTGGTACTTAATTAAATCAAGAATTGAATTGGGCTTGCAAAACCTTGGTTAAACGGTTGGGAATGATTGAATGTATGGAAATCTTGAAATTGCTGCGATAGTGGATGTAATTGGAAACGCGAATACCTTGAATTGGTTAGAAGTGTTTTAATGAATTGAGGACATAGAAGTGTTTAATGAATTACGGAAATAGAAGTGTTTTAAATGATTTTTGGTGACCAAGAAAAGCAATTATGTGAAAGGAGGTTTCTATAATTGGAGGTTAGTTTTTGAATAAAATTGTTGTGCATTCACATAACTATCCTCGAATATCATGCACTTGTTTATTTTTTAATCTATTTTTTACGAGTCTCGGCTCATATTGTATAAATATTTTTAGGTGATAATGGAAAGCAAGTCACTAAGTAAAATGGACTATAGTTGTTAACCTTGTTGGGGTATTTTGAAAGAATTATGTCTTTTGGAAGAATCCTTTGAGAATTGTATTGTTGTAATTATAATTTTTGCTACCATGAAGAATATATTTGGGTTGGTGAAACCCATTTTGTAAGGCTTTAATGCTATATATCCATGAATTGTATGTATAAGAGGATGTTGGATGTGTATTTCGGGTTAAATCCTTAGTTTTTGTATGAAATACCATGATATAAAATGTTAGATTTCAAGTTTTTAAGGCATTTGGAGTTGTTTCAATGCTTAAGGGATGCTTTTACTTCATATTTTGATCTATTCAAAACTATGTTTAATGTATAAAAAAACCTAGTGTTTTTCCAACACTTAGAGAAAAAATTTCAGCATTTTAGCTTGGTGGCTCTCAGCCAGTCCACCGCTCGAGCGGTGGTGGATCTGCTTGAGCAGGCCCCGCTGGGTTGAATTCTTTGAAAATTTTGTTCAGAGATGGGGTTTTGTTTGGTTTTTTCTTTGGAGCATTTTTTTAACCTTAAATTGACTTATTTAGAGGATTATTTTACAAGTAAAATACTTAAAAAATTCTGTTTGTAGACTGATTTGCACTAATTGATTTAATTAAAAAAATCAAACGCCACAAAAAAAAATTCAATAACTAAACAATCACACAATTGAAAATAAAGTAATCACAACTACATATGAGACAACGATTTTTATGTGAAAAACCCCAAATAAGTAAAAATTACAGGACCACTCCAGGTCTAGAAAGATCAAACACCATAATAAGTCATTGGTTACAAGAGATTCTTACAGACCAGCGTTGAATCTACAACTTACGAATGTAAGCCTACTTCTCTACATACGCTAACTCTGTGTTTAACTGCCGTTGGAATCCACTACTGAATTTCATATGTTGACGGAATCCACCACTAGACTTAGAACCCTTGAGAATCCACTCAAGAGACTCCGCAAACTCAACAGGATTGTTGATGATTTGATTGGCTTGATGATGTTCTTGAATGCGTGAAAGCTAAATGATCATCAAACAAGTTGACTGACTTGTGAGCTTGTTAGTCAATAGAATAGGCACCTTGGTGGCTAGGGTTTGTGATATAAAGAGGAGTCTTTTATTACAAAACCCTTGTAACACCCTGACCCTTCTCATGGCAATTATATTATCCACTTTGGACAAAACCCTCACGTTTTGTTCTTTCTAGGAGGTCACCCATCCTTGCATTACTCCAACGTGAGCGCGCTTAATTTAATTCTGTTAGGGTCTCTACCACCTGAAAAAAGAATTCGTTACTATGTAGGGGTCCAAAATTTTTTCTTTATAGTCCAAGAACTCCCTCTCCCTTTCTGATGTGGGATATTAGATATTACGACCCTAGTAGCCCTTTTATAATAGTCTCCAAAAAAACCCTAGCTAACGCTACACTTAAATATCAATTCTTTGCAAAGATGGAGTAGGTAGGGTGCAGAAATTGAGAGCAGCTCGTGACTGCTTGATGGATCGCTCGATTGATATACCGAGCGTTGTTACGCTGCAAAATATAAATATACCTCCCAAAGACCAAGTTTTAAATATCAAAGAATAAGATATAAATAATTTGAATAACAATTTGTCACAAATTTTCCAAGCTAAAAACGAACAAGGCCATGGTCAAAAATCCTTACAATACTCTCTTTTACTCCCATCTTTAATGAGGAAATTGAATGGTTTAGTTCTAATTTAAATAAAGATTAGTTTCCATCTTATCTATATCATTGGGTTTTATTGTTACATTTTCGCAGCGTGACACGTCAAACCCGACATTGCCGATACATGTATCACTTATGTTTTAACAACGGGATCACTATAAATACAAGATAGAGTCCAACTGATACATGTATCTATTGTACTTGAGTTATAACATCACTAAAAATATAAGGCAGAGTTATAAAGGTATCTTAACTGATACATGTATCAATTACATATAAAGTGCAGAATCATTGAAAATGCACTGTAGAGTTCGACTAATATATGTATTAGTTGGCAAGGGATGATGACGGTAATGGCAAGTGAGGATGACGACAACATCGGGGTTGACGACTACGATGTCAAGGATGAAGATGGTGACGACGGTAACATCCCGATGGCAGCGACGATGACGGCGATGCATGATGAATGTAGGGACTCGGTCCTTTTTTATTTTGAAGCATAATTAAAACTTGTTGTGAGTCTTATGATGGGATATGAAAAAAGTATTTAATTACGGGAAGAAGCTAAAACTTGATCATGTTTTGATTATTGATGATAATTATATGCTTGTTTATGCATGAAAATAATTATTTTATGAATATTAAACGAATCTTGAGACGTCGGAATGAAATTTGGAACTTCATGTACATTTTCATTCTTTGGTATGTTGTTTAGAGAGGAACCGCTCGAGCGGTCTCTAGACCGATCGAGTGATTTGTGTCGAGGACAGACTTTAAATGGTAGGTTTGAGGAGTTTTGCTCCATTTCTTTCAAATCTCTCTCTTTCTAGAGCTTAAGTGTGACCTAGGGCTTGGTGGAGGAAGCCCCTTTGAGCTTCTTAAGCTCCATTAAAGGCCAATCATTGCTTCTCTTCTAATAAAGTAATGTTAGAGAGGCCATTGTTCGTGTTCGGAGCTCCACCTTCGTCTACCCATTGGAGATCTACTTGTTTGGAGCTTGTTGGGTTCAATCCTTGCGTTAGGGCACCCACCAAGGTAGGGTCTATGACTATCTACAAAGATTTGTTTGATATATGTTGTGTATTTCGAGTTTATACATGAAACTATGAAAAAACTATATTTTGAAATCCTTAAGTTATGATTTGGGGCTAAAGCATGTTAAATCTTGAGGGTTTGGATAATTTATAATGTTTTGACTTAAACAATATCATGGCAAAACCTTTAACTTGTATTTTTAAAAGATAAGGTTTGACTATTGTCAAAATCATAAAAAATTGGGGGTATTGGGGTTATTGGACCCGAATGGAGAAATTGGTTGAATTTTTTTAAAAAAATTAGGACTTGAATTATCTCATTGATAAGTAAATTTTACGAATTTTGAGAACGAATGAAAATGGTGTAGTATTGGATTGTGAAATTTGAATTAATGTTAATAATTAGGAAATATGGCTAGTGGCATGTGATATGAGAATTAATTGTATTATATTATGTTAATTCAAGTTTAAGAATGATAAAGATATGCAAATTGTTGGTAAATGAAACCTTAATGGTGTTGGGTTTGGCGAGAAAAATCGGATTGACGGTTGGACTTGTATTGGGTTAAATGTAAATGACTTAATTAAGGTACTGTGTGAATAGATTAGATAATTAAGTTTGAGCATGAGTTGCTCCTCGGTGAAAGACTGAAAACTTACGTAATGTAAGGGATGCTCTTCCTTTGGGTTAATCCCCGTAAAAGCGTGCTCTTGGGTGGCTCACCCATCAATATTTTCGAGAGAAATCGAAAATGTGCACTTTCTGCGTCGGGTTATAGAATGGGTATTTACTCATTGGACTTCACGTGACCCGGTGGTGATAAATACGCCTGAATTTATTGGCACGGTCCGAGCTTAGTACTTAATTAAATCAATGAATAAACTTAGGCTTGTAAAATCATATGTTGAAATTGGTGAGACTTTGAAAAACGTTCATAATGATTGTAATGTGAAAAGTAAAATGAAATTGGAATTCGTATTAACAAAGTTGGGTTGGAGGTGATGGGACGAAGGAATTAATTATGTTTGTTGGTTTTGAGTAAAGAAAGAAAATCGGATATGTGAATGGGTTTTTGAAAGATAAATGGGTTAGATTTTGGGTACAAAGTTGTTGTACATTCTTGTAACTATCTTCGTATGTCATGTATATATTCATATTTAGTCTATTTTCTATGAGTCTTGACTCATGTTATTTAACGACATTTCAGGTAATAACAGAAAGATGGCTTTGGATTGAGGGAGGTGTCAGGAGTCCTTTGTTTGATGGAGTAATTTGAAGAGAATTATGTATCTTGTATTAACCTTTTGAGAATTCGTTGTCTTTGAATGTAATGCTTTTAAATACTTTGCCAAGGTTATAATTGGGTTGGTGTGACCCTTATTGTAAGACCTTAGGGCCATGCATTCATATCTTGTATGCATTTAAGGACGTTATTATGGTTTCATGGGTTGTACGATGAATGAATGATGGTTTCATACGGTTTGGGAAGTGTTTTGAGATGCTTTTTCATACTCTTTTACTCTCATATCTATTGAATGAATAGCATGAAAGACTACTTTTGCACGAGTTTTGATGAGAAAGGTCGAATTTTTGAGAACCAAGTCTAGAAAACTGTTTAGAGCTGGACTGCCTGATGGACCGCTCGAGCGGTCTATTGAGCGTTAATGTGAACCTCTCGATTTTCTTTAGTTTTGGCCAGTGCCAAAACGCTGCAACTGCAGAGAGACCGCTCGAGTGGTCTTTTTGACCGATTGAGTGGTTTAGCTTGTTGGGTGATTTTGTGCCATTTTGTTTTGAGATCCATTTTCAAAAGGGGTGTTTACCTAAGGGTTTTGTGACTTTTTTGAGTATCATTTTACTTCAAATCAATGTCTAGTTTTACTTAAACATTTCTCTTTTTGAAATTTTTTTTTTGTAAATCTTTTGGGTTTCTATGGTTACGGAATCGGGGCGTTACCGATTGGTATCAGAGTTTTAGGTTAAAAAACCTAAGAGCTGTGGGAGTGGTTGATCCATTGCGTGAGAGCTTGCATTTATGTGTGACATTCATGTATTGGTGTGTTAGCATGAAATATCTTGGGTATACTTGACATCTGCATGCTATGTGATATTTCGGTATGGAGGTTAGACTTTTAGGATGATGTGTCTTGCCCTTGGGCGATCAGTTGACTAGTTTTCTATTTGAGTTAGAAAGGCGTTTGGCCGACATCCATTCTAATGAGAAATCCAAACGAGTTACCCGAATTGGTATGTCACTTCTAAGGGTTCCCCTTGGTATGTGAATATACGGATATGTGTTGACGTGACGTGACTCGATGATGATTAATATATTTACCCAGCTTCGAATGTTAAGTCGAGCCTTACCTAGATGGGTTTTATGATACCCTTGATATGGAAGTGATGCCTATAGGGCTAGGGCGAGTTGTGGTCGGGGTCGTGGTATGAGTTATAGGAGTGCGACTCGGTTTTGTCGATTGCTATGGATTTAAACTCGTGATTCAAGTGTTGATCGCTTTTGTGCGTAATGAAATTTGCTTGTGCGATATGGTAATTGCACGAACTGGTGTTGGCATTAGTTAGATTGCTTGTTGTAACCCCATATTATCAGGGTTCTGTTCTGGTGCTATTAAGACATGGATAATGATTTAAACTCGTGAGTTGAGTGTTGATCGCTTTTGAGAGTAATGGAATTTGCTTGTGTGATATGATAATTGCACGAACTGGTGTTGGCATTAGTTAGATTGCTTATTGTACCCCCGTGTTATCAGGGTTCTGTTTCGGTGCTATTAAGACATGGATAATGGTTTGATCTTTTGTTGAGAATGTGTCGTTTAGCGTGGTATCACACGAAGGCGAGTTGTGTTACCAATAGCCTTATGATTATGTATGGTAGGGTGTTTGAAGCCCCTCAAAGGTGATCTGTTGTGATTAAGTTATGTGATGCGATTTTGTGCGTGTTGAAGATTATGTACGTCATGAACCATACTATGTCTTGAGCCGTGTACTCAGGAATGAGGTATGGATGGGAACATAGTGGATGGGAGCGTAATAATATATGGCCTAAGGTATTTGGGAATTTTGAGCTTAAACGATTTTTGGGGTGTCCCTTGCCCTGTGGGGTGTTATTGGTAATCATAGTGGGGTCTGATAGCTTTGAAAGTCTGTTTGATAACCCTTATGTTTTCTCCTTGGCGTGTTGCTAAGTTAGGTTCCTTATAAAAGGTTGAAAATTCGATTACGGATTGTAGATCAGAGATGTTGTCGATAGGTTAATCATCAGTGGTATATATGTATATGTACATTGGGATGTGTGTCAGTTTTGGTTACGAATGTATTGTGCGACGATTCTAGATTATTTGAAAATTTCATGCAATTAAAGGCTTGTGGTTTTAGTTGTTGTTCTCATGATTGAGAGATTATGCTCGGGAACTGTGTTTAGTAAGAACATGAGTGTATACTTAGGTGAAGGTGGGGTGCGGGTAGTGCCCGATCTTTCGTGTGTGACAGCGTGGTCACCATTGGTGCCTTCCTTGCAAGTGTTAAGTGCATGAAACTTGAGGGGCTCGTGATAGATGTTATTGGTGTAGTTGACTCAGTTGTTTTAGGATGATGCATCGATGGGCAGGATGTCCCTTGAGGGGATGGTACTGGTGGTTTGTATCTTAGCTTAAGACCTAGATGTGATTGTGTTATCCTACCCTTAAGGGTGAACTATATAGTGGTACAGATTGGCCTAAGGTTGGCAGGCGAAATTCGTTGGGTCCAAGTTGTGCATAGTCATTCTTATGCTTGAACAACAGAGGGTTGGAGGTATTCTTATAGTTATGGGAGTGATGGGTGACTTTGGGTGAAAAGTTTCAAAGTTGGGCATTCCGATTTTGAGTGCTTTACATTTTCTTTTGTGGGTGTGCCTGAGCTGTGAACTCAAGACTGTAGCGTAGATGTTGTTTACTCGTTGGGGGTCATATTAGTGTAGCGTAACCTGGTAAAGAGAAGTCTTGGGGTAATGTGAATCTGTAGTGTTATGCATTTATGGATACCCGATGGTGAACTTGTGCACTTGCGAGATGCGTCGTTTGGGGTATAAAGAAGTTAGTGGGGTTCGATGTGCATGAGTGGGGACTAGGTTTGTGAACCAAATGCGACGAGTGGTATACTCATTGTGATTGAGGGTCGACAACATTTGTATTGTGATATTCGATGTCATTCTAAGGATAGATGGCTAGTATTCTCTTAAATCGAGTATTTAATGCTTACCATAGGAGGTAGTGGTGTTGAGTGGGAGTCTCTAGTCCTTGATTTCTCTATAAAGAGAGCTACCTTGTAGTTGGTTATCAGTGTGAGTTGTTTTTTTCCTTTGTTGGAGGTAAATGCCGGGACATTTGATTGATTATTGGTTAGCAATTTCTAGGAAGATTAAAATCCCCATGAACTTTGTAAACCCTTTTTGGTCATTTTGGTTGTGCTTTGAATATATGTACCACGGTGATCGTATGAGTATAAGACTGGTTTCTTTAAGCTTCTTGAAAGATTGGTTTGCTCCATCCTATGAGTCTAAGTGTTTGGGCGATATTTTTTGAGATATATTCTGATTTGTATGGGAATAATGACATTCTTAACTCTTGTTCGAGTGAGATATTTATTGAAGTTTCTGTGACCGAGTTGTTCACATTATGGGTTCTTGAGTATCAGTTTGCGTTTGTTTGGCGTTTAAACTGTGTAACTCTTGTGGAGTTGGTGTTCGATTTTCGCTTGTGGTAAAGATGCAAGTTGGATACAAGTAAGCAAAAGATTATTAACAAACTATGTTTTAGATGTGAATCACAAGGAATTTGAATTTGAAGATCTTTCATCGATGTGGCCTTTTAGAGCAAGCTTGTTCGTTTAGATTGAAGCATGAACGTCCTGTTTGTGTAGTGGAGGAGTTCTCTCGTAAGGTTGTTTAGACTCTAGGTATGAGAAGTTTAGAGACGTTGTGATTTCGTTAATTTTGGCGATGTTGCTTAACGGCGATGTTGCTTAACAGCTTAGTGTGAGTACGTGGAAGGATTAAGTGTTTGAGTGTGGACATTGGAAGAACAAGGTAATGGTCTGCAAATTGAGTTGCATGGTTCTTTCGTGCTTAGTCTTGGGTGGACTGAGTACCTCGGTGAGTTGGGTGTAAAAAGGAATCTGTTAAGTACAAGAGGCGGATTTGGATTCAACTATCGAGTGGGAAAGGTATGGATGGGTTGAGTGGCATTGGTGAGAGATTTCAGGATCATGTGTTGACAAACAGTGTGGTTATGACTGCCTATAGCATAATAACCAACTAAGTATGGACTATTGTGAATACAAGGGGCAGATGTACATGTCGTGAGCATCAGTTAATGCCGAACGAGATTGTTTACGATTGACTTGAGGTTAAACAATCGTGTGAAGGTCAGGGGATAATTGTGAAATGTGGGGTTGCATATATGAGTAATTATGTATTCGTATAGGTAAGTGTATACCTATGGAAGGTTTTACCGGTGTGGCACTAGGGGACGCGCAAGCTGGGTTTCGTTTAATCTGTGTGCCGAAGTGGCCCATCAAGTTTATAAGATGGCTTTAATCTTAGTGGTTGCAATACCAGGGTAGTAATCTCGATCCTATAGAATCTAGGTCTTGGCGGTAATGTGACACCTAATGAGTTCGCAAAATGAGAATTGTGGTTTGTGAGTTAAAGATTGGTAGAGGGCGAAGGTTTAGATGGACTGTTTACGACTCGTGGAAAGACAATGTGTTCTTTAGAGTTTTCTATGATCTGAGTGAGATCCTTTCTCTGGAATCAGATGTTTATTGTCTCTGCTCGGGAGTAAGCATCTCTTTGACATTAGTGGTAATGTTATTGACGAACGTAGAGCAATGATGTGGCTTAGAGTTTTGTAATCATGAGTCGATTGTGAGGGTTTGAACAGGATTTTGGGTATGATACATGTGAATCCTTGTGAACGATGTCAAATTTTACAAAAGTGTCTTTAGCTTACGGGAGTAATCCATGATGTGGATTTTGAAATGAGGATGAGCTGAATGACAGTAGTTCAAGTGAGAATCCTAGTCCCTTTAAACGAGGAGTGGGGAGTGTTTGAAATCAGTCCGGTTGTGAAGTAGTTTCGTGTTGTGTGATTGGTCGCTCTAAATGGTCTCGTTTAGTGTGAGTTGTGTCTCGATCCTCGGTGTGAGTGGACTTCAGTCCGACAATGTTTAGATAACCTTAGTGTTAGTGAGATCTGTTTTGCCAAAGCGGTCTGTATAGATATTCGTTTCTTGGGAACATGTTTATATCGTGATACGTCATTCTGGGACATATGATACATTGGCATCTCTGTTGATGAACGACCTTGTAGAGTCTTATTTTGGAGTTTGTCGGTGATTGGTGGAATTTTGAGGACGAAATTTCCTAAAAGGGGGAGGTTGTAGGGACTTGGTCCCTTTTTATTTTGAAGCTTAATTAAAAATTGTTGTGAGCCTTATGATGGGATATGGAAATAGTGTTTAATTACGGGAAGAAACTAAAATTTGATCATGTTTTGATTATTGATGATAATTATATGCTTATTTATGCATGAAAATAATTATCTTATGAATATAGAACGAATCTTGAGACGTCGGAACAAAATTTGGAACTCTATGTACATTTCCATTCTTTAGTGTGTTGTCTAGGGAGGGACCGCTTGAGTGGTCCGTGTTGGGGACAGACTTTAAATGGCGGGTTTGAGGAGTTTTGCTCCATTTCTTTCATACATCTCTCTCTCTAGAGCTTGAGTGTGACCTCGGGTTTCGTGGTGGAAGCCACTGTAAGCTTTCTAAGCTCCATTGAAGGCTAATTCTTGCTTTTCTTCCAATCAAGTGATGTTAGAGAAGCCATTGTTCGTGTTCAGAGCTCCACATTCGTCTACCCGTTGGAGATTTACTTGTTTGGAGCTCGTTGAGGTTCAATCCTTGCGTTAGGACATCCCCCAAGGTAAGATTTATGATTATCTACGAAGATTTGCTTGATATATGTTGTGTATTTCGAGTTTATACATGAAAATGTGAAAAAACTTTGTTTTGAAAACCCTAAGTTATGATTTGAGATTAAAGCATGTTAAATCTTGAGGGTTTGGATGATTTGTAGTGTTTTGATCTAAACAATATCATGGCGAAACTTTTAACTTGTATTTTGAAAAGTTAGGATTTAATTATCGCCAAAATCATGAAAAAT
Source organism: Heliamphora pulchella (assembly GCA_032270985.1). Taxonomy (NCBI): domain Eukaryota; kingdom Viridiplantae; phylum Streptophyta; class Magnoliopsida; order Ericales; family Sarraceniaceae; genus Heliamphora; species Heliamphora pulchella. The sequence goes on from JAULJZ010206468.1 coordinate 17,785, forward strand.
TGGGGGTTTTGGGGTTGTTGAACCCAAATGGAGAAATTGGTTGGAGTTTTTAAAAAAATTAGGACTTGAATTATCTCATTGATAAGTAAATTCGACAAATTTTGAGAACGGATGAAAATGGTGTAATTTTGAGTTGAAAATTTTGAATTAATTTCAAGAATTAAAAAATGTAGATAGTGGCATGTGATATGGGAATTGATTGTATTCCATTATGTTAATTCAAGTATTAGAATGATAAAGTATGTAAATTATTAGTAAATAAAAGCTTAATGGTGTTGGGTTTAGCAAGAGAAATCAGGTTGATGATTTGACTCGAATTAGATTAAATGTAAATAACCTAATTAAGGTACCGTGTAAATGGATTGGATAATAAAGTTTTGGCATAAGTTACTCATTGATCAAAGATCGAAAATTCGCGCAATATAAGGTATGCTCTTCTTTCGAGTTAATCCCCATAAAAGCGTGCTCTTGGGGGGCCCACATGTGGTTTTGGGATTTGGGGATTAAAAATGAGGGAATTCAATGATATTTTGAAAAATATTTTAAATACATTGAAAATCAAATTTTTAAAACCCCTTTTGTTAAAAATAGAGTCGCCACTTAGTTTTTGAGAAAAACTAAGAAAAACAAAATTGGCTACTGATCTTGAAAACGTTAACTAGAGAAAAAGGGTTCGGGGACTAAGGTACGAATCGGAGAAGGTGTTAGGCACCTCGTTTGCCTAACCGTAAGGTTGGTCTCTACTAATTATTATTGGTTCTGTAATATTATTTCCTAAATGCATGCAAATAAAAAAATTTAGAGTGAAGAGAGAGTATTCAAAATCAAATATAAAAAATACATAAAAATGTACATAACACTCCAAAATAAATAAATGTCAAAAGAAAAATTCTAAATATTATAATATTCAATTTCTATCTAAAGGATATATGAAGTATACCCACATGCAATATTGTCAAAAATGACTTAAACTATCATAATATGAAAAATAATAAAACATGTTATAAGTTACTAGAACTACCTAAACATAGATTTTCTATAAAAGAAAAAAAAAATCAAACTATCCTAAACATGCTTTCAAATAAAGAATATAAAATTTACGTTTTATCAAAATTAATTAGGTTAATCTCAACGTAATGAATTAATAAAGAAATAAGAAATGTAAAATAAAAAATGTATAAAACAGAAAAATGCTATATTAAAAGAAAACCTATTTAACAAAAAAATTTAAAATAAGAGTTTTGTAATAAAAGAGAATTTAAAGATTTAAAAGAAAAGAAAAGGATTTGACAAGATGTGA
>JAULJZ010206489.1:0-19078 GCA_032270985.1 Heliamphora pulchella
AATTACTCCCTAGGTCCCTGCTGTAGCCCTATATATACGCGGGTAGGCTGAACCAGTTTGAGATTAATAGATCATATCTTATATATCATTATTGAGATATTATTTTTGTCTTTTAAAGACTTAAATATATCGGGGTTCTGCCGGTATAAGTTCTCGAAAGATCATAGCCCACGCTATATTCGAGGATCGCGTAAGGGAATACAGTAGAAGATCTGACTGGAGCGTCAACTCGGAATCAAGTCGTAGTTAAAGATTAGATCGACAAGAGGTATTTATCTAAATTAACTTTGGTTGCACGGGTTTAATTTTGATCATTTGACGTCAAAATTTTTATTTGGAGCCCGTTTTGGCATTTGTCCGTCTAGTTAATTTTTTACCGAAAATTGTTTTACAAAACAATGATATTGGTAGTATCGCCTCCAACACTAGGACCTCTGATTGCGTAATCCGATATTCCAACTCAAATTGCATGGTATGTACACTATTTGTACTGTAGTGGAGGTTAGGATCTAGAGAGTATACAAAATCATCATTACCAACCCAACTACGACCCATAGCAACGAAGATGTCGCGCACTGTATATGTCAACACCATGTTCATATATGTTGGATTGGCTAGAGGTATATGTATCTCAATCACAACGGTTGATATTTATAGGGGAGTAACCGAAGAATTGCTAGCGTTGCCATGTTGTTTGTAGAAGGGACGATTGTCAGTCGCTAGTCATGCATATGGTCATGCACCTTATTGACCACTCACATCAATATCAGGATAGTCGAGTAGTCATGTTCGTCATGAAGCCCTCTACTCTAATGTCTGACAATATTTGGATCCTACTTGCTTAGATGAAGAGTCACGTCAATAGCAAACCTTACTTCATAGTCATATTATTTGGATTTTGACGAATAACAGTTTGCAAAAGTCTGGGTTTTCAATATTGCTTTTCTATAATTTCTTGCATTTATTTTCTTGTATTAACAAGTATTACAAATAGATAATGCAATTTAATGATCCTTTTCGTGAGATTGAATAGTATATATATTCAAAATGCTATAAATGAGGAGGTTATTAGAAGCACATATTGAACAATACAAGCATCAGCTTTAATCAGTACAACCGGTCGCATGTCATTTCCATATCAACCTATCGTGGCATGTTGGGGCATGTCCGTTTGTCGTGCCCTGTTTGCTGACAAATACCACAATGATTCGACATTCATTGTTTTGACATGTCCATCTCATTGTGGATTCAGCTATTCTACGGACGTCTTGGCTTTGCAGGCCTTATACGATTCGGGTTGGCGATGACCATCGGGAAGTTTAGCGTCGACCAATAATCTTCATGTGGCATTGGTTGTAACTTCGTTTATCAAATTTGCAAGTATGTTGACATTAAATACTCGGGTGCAATCAGAAATAAGGCATCTACTCCTAGATCAACAAGAACATCAAACATGTGCGAGCAAGGGTAGTGGTAAATTTCATATTTACCGCAATCACATGTTTTGTTATGTATGTAGACTACGTGGCGATTTCGACCTCTGCCTTGGCGAACTGCCGTCACTATCTCGTACACCCCCTGACTCCTATTAATTTAAGTCAATCAATATGTACATTACATTATTATAACTTTATACGTCTCCAACAAATGTAATAGAAATAGAATTTTCCTGTTAAATGGTATCAAGTCATGCTGATTGCATATCTCCTGGTTGCGATGGATCTTTTCTTGTACTGAATTCGAATATACATTTTTATTTCGGTGCATGTTCTCAGCACGACTCCTCATTCTATCCAAATACTTAACCAGTCGATGGAAAGTGATTTTCATACATGCAGTGATGGGCATATTTCGATCTCCTTTCAATACGCCATTGAAAGTCTCGGTATGATTCGTGGTCATCACCCCCAATGAGCACCACCATCATAGGAAAGAGTCCATTTCACAGGGTCTATACGGGTCAGCCATCTCCACGCTGGCTCGTTCAAACCTTTGATCTCCTCCATTTTCATGTTGAACTTTTACTTTTGATGTTCCGTGGCAGCGGCCCAAACTAAGGATTTGAGTGGCTGGTTCTTGAACTTCTCGTTGACGTTACTTTGTATGTGTTGGATACAGTACCTATGACACCCTACTAGTTGAACAGCTGGGTTCTCCCAGTATTGGGAAATAGCATTTTTATGGCGACGTGGCAATCAGAGAGCAAAGTTACCCCCTCCTTGTCGAGGACAATATGCTTCTTGAGGTTAATGATAAACCAAGACCAACTCTCAGTCGTCTCCTCATATACAATAAAGAAGGCCAGCGGGAACATCTTCATATCTGCAGTGACTTCGATCATGATAAGCATTTTTTGTTTGTACTTATCGTAAAGATGGGTGCCATCTATGCATATGACAAGTGGGCAGTGTCTGAACCCATCAATGGACGACTTGAATGCCCAGAACACATAGTTCAATGCCACCACGTTGGCGTTCGATGGGTAGATTAAGTTCCAATCCACGGTAGTGCCTGGATTATACGTTTGCAACGCAGCCATTTTTTCTTCTCTTTTATCACTAGTTTTAAATTTTCTTATAATATTATATTTTCTTTTTCTTTTAGTATTAATTTAATTAGTATTTCTTTTATCTTAATGTTAGTATTTAGTATAAAACACTATTTTTTTTCTTTTTTTATAACTTTATTTTTTTTCATAACACTTATTTTTCTTTCATGTTATTAAATCAAAAATTCGCAAAAGAGTCTTTTAATAATTGAAACTCATATGTTCATTTTATTTCTTTTATTTTTCTTTTGTTTTGCTTAAAATATAAAAATGTGTAAATAGTTAATTTTGTGTTAGTAGTCTAATAGCATTTTCTAAACCTTCTTATTTTGGCTTAATTTTTTTTATAAGCTTTTCATTTATTTCTTTTTCTTTCAAATCTTTAAACATTTTCTTATCATAAAAAAACTTGTTATTAGGTTCTATCATTTTGGTAAACTTTTTAATATAGGAATTTTACATTTTTTTTTATTTTGGTTATGCTTTTGATAGTTTAAAATTATACATGTTAGTTTAGTGTTATGTTTAGAATTGTTTAGCTTATTTTTGTAGCAAATCCGTGTGTAGGTAGTTTTGGTAACTTCTAATATGTTTTTATTATTTTATGCATACTATGATAGTTTATGTTATTTTTTTTAAATATTACATATGGGAGTGTTTTATGTATCATTTAGTTAGAAACGGCATGTCATGTGACTTAAATTTTTTTTTTTATATTTGTTTTATTTGGAGTGCTATATACATATGTTATGTATTTTTCATACTTGATTTTGGATGTTTTCTCTTTACCTTAACTTTCTTTATTTGCATACATCTGAGAAATCTTATCAAAGAATCAATGATGATTAGTAGAGGTCAACCTTATGGTTGGGCGAACAGGATGCCGAACACCTACCCTGATTCGTACCTTAGCCCCTGAACTCTTTTTCTCTGGTTAACGTTTTCAAGATCAGTAGCCATTTTTTTTTTGTTTTTTTTAATTTTTCTCACAAACTAAGTGGCGACTCTATTTTCAACAAAAAGGGTTTTTAAAATTTGGCTTTCAAGGTGTTAAAAATATTTTTCAAATATCTTTGAATTTTCTTATCTTTGAAATATTTTTCAAAACAACCACCCCCCCCGTAATCCCAACGCCACACTAACCATGCCTTCTTGAACGATATTTGGTACTTGTGGATGGAGTTTACAGTTATCAGTATAGTCACCAGGGCTATCTCTGGATTTTTCTGCAAAATTGTAGTCACTTTGTAAAAGGCTGAAGAGTTTAAGTATGATGAACTACACAAATCATATGCAAAGTTATTAATCTTACCGCAACGTCAGCTGTGATGGATGTAGCAATAAATCGGGAGTCTAGATTACGGTGGTCCCTATTCATCCTCCCGTACACGTAGTGTTGATTACTAGCATATTGAGTAATCTCAAAGTACCTATGAAAACTCTTTCTGCCTGCACAAAGCCGCTAACTATAGTCATTTTTACATTTGACCACCTAAGTAGCTTTCCTCGAATCCACGACTTCAAACTCTCGGTTGTTCTTTATGTGATGCAGCTTCACAACTGTCTGCAGGTCATTTTATCTTTGAACAACATACCCTTGCACAGCTCAGCCATTTCTAGATTCCAAATCCTACCGCGAGTGTAAAAATCGCATGAAGTAATTTATCCGTCATTTTTCATATCTACATTCTAAAAGAATGGGATGTCAGTTGATGTAGAAGAAGGGCTGACCACTTCGATTGCATCGCTCGCCCTTTCTCCAATGCGGCCAAAGTCTTTTTCGTCATCCTCAGCATCAGCATCTTGAACAGTACACATTAACAAAGTGTCTAGGTCTTCATCCGAGTCCGATAATGCATCTCTATTGTCGACATTTAATACGTAGTCATCTTCCGACTTTATGCACCTCACAAATTGCTCCACTGCTTCCGCGGTCATACCTTACCCAATGGTTAGACTCAAAGAGAGAAAAGTGTCCATAAATGATGATGACTTCCCTCTATTAGGCACTCTTGCCACCGAACGCACTACACTGGTATTGCATTCGGTTAACATTTCCAACCGAAATGACATATCCGATTCGGTGTATGTAGTTGGGTTATACCCCCTGAAGTCATCCTCCAAATATGAACCGGTCGCATCTACTGGTTGCGTTAATAGTTGCCTGAACGATCCAGAACCATGCATGAACGAACCAGAACCATGCATGAACGTTTGCGGGTCGACTGTTGAGCTTTCAATGTCTACGTAAAACTTAAGGCAGTTCTCAGGGGTACCCTCAGCCAACTCTAATATTGTGTCCAACGTATCATCTGTTAAGGTTGGTATACTAAAAATTATATTTTTAGTATTTAATTTTATTTTAATAAAATTAATTTTACAATTTATGAAAATCTTTATATCCAATGTATGTATTGTTAGGGTTGGTATACTGAAAATCATGTTTTTAGTATTTAATTTTATGTTTTAATAAAATTAATTTTACAATTTTTGAAAATTTTTAGTTTGTTTAATGTTATGCATGGATATCCGATATTCTGTATAGTATTTAATCTGGTGCGTAGAGCACGGCTTGCACACATAATATCAGATTTTAGGTTCTTACGGAATATAAGTTTTATGTTCATAATTTAGATAAAAATGGGCATACTATCGATATAACTGTAGTACAGAGTTTTAGTAGGTCTGTATTGGTTACGGAAAACAGATAATAGCGTCGTCTATTATTCTGACTCTCTGTGTTAGTACACTTTGTGTGTACTGAACGGGACATTTGGGGTAATTAATTTTATACTGATTTATAAATTAATTCACACCTCAAGGTTATTGTGAATAGTGCTTATCCTCTTAATCTTGAAATAATTATTGATTTGCATATATTTAATATTCGTTAATCTGATTCATTAGAGGATGCGATCTTATATGAATCTATATTTCCGGTGAGTTGGATAGAGATATTATTTATATGAAAATTATTAATTATTGACGAAATTAACGTCTCGAAAGATCGTGATTGACGATACCCTCTTAAGGAAGCTTATAAGTTTTGACCGGGCCAAACTCTACAAGTGAATTTGATTATTCAGTAGTCATATAAGTTAAACAGAAGGGTTTAAGAAATATCAAGATACTGATTAAATAAAATTATCAGTAATTAAATTTAATTAACGGGTATCAAAAATCTTAATATGAGGAGAAATGAAAAGTATTTAATAACATAAGTTCAATGCTATATGGTCTTGAGATTATGGGTCAGAGTGCAATTATAGTTCTTTAGTGGTGTGAACTGTAATTTAGTATTTTATGCAAATTGCAGAAATCGCTGTTGATTTTTTATAATTGCATATACCGCTATAAGGCTTGCTTAATTACAGAAACCGTTGATACGTGTCTGTGTTCTACTGGAAGTTTTACTCATAATTACTCTCCAGATCCCTGTTATAGCCCTATATATATGCGGATAGACTAAACTAGTTTCATAACTTGTCTTCTAAGACTAAAACTGTCATGGTTCTATCAGTACGAGTTCTCAGAGTATTATAGCCCACACTATATCTGAAAATTACATAAAGGAATACAGTAAAAGATTTGACAAGACCTTCAACTCGGATTCAAATCGTAGTTGAAGATTCGACTAGTAAAAAGGTATTATTTTAAATTAACTTCAGATACACAAGTTTTATTTTGATCGTTCGTCATCAAAAGTTTTATTTGAAGCTCGTTTTGGCGTTTGTCCGTTTAGTTAATATTTTTCAGATAATCGTTTGCAAAAACAAAGATCTTGACAATTTTGCCTCAAATATGTATATCATTTGTTTGTTATGCATATATATTCAATATTCTGTATAGTATTTAATCTAGTATGTAAAGTACGACTTGCACACAGAAGATCAGATTTTAGGTTCTTGCAGAATATATGTTTTATCTTCACAATTTAGATGAAAATAGACATACTATCGGTACGACTGTAACACAGTGTTTTAGCATGCCAGTCTTAGTTACGGATAACATATAATAACATCGTCTATTATTTCAACTCTCTGAGCTAGTACAGTTTGTGTGTTTTGAACGGGACATTTGAGGTAATTAATTTTATACTGACTATATAAATTAATTCACACCCCAAGATTATTATAAATAGTATTTATCCTCTTAATCCTGAAATAATTATTGATTTGCGTATATTTAATATTCGTTATTTTGATTTATTAGAGGGTGCGATCTTATATGGGTCTATATTCCCAGTGAGCTGGATAACGGTATTATTTATTTTGAGAATATTAATTATTAACGTAATCTACGTCTCGAAAGATCAGAATTGACGATACCCCCTTAAGGAAGTTTATATGTTTTGACCAGGCCAAACCCTACTGGTGGATTTGATTATCTGGTAGTCAAATAAGTTAAGTGAAAGGGTTTAAGGAATATCAAGATACCGATTAAAAAGGTATTCTTCTAAATTAACTTCGGATGCACGGGTTTTCGTTTAATCGTTCGTTATCAAAAGTTTTATCTGAATCTTGTTTTGGTGTTTGCCCATGCAGTTAATTTTTTTTTAGATCATCGTTTTTAAAAACAAAGATCTTGGCAGTTTTACCTCCAACAATTGGTATCAGAGCCGTTTTATTTTTTGTTTTCGATTATCGGGGCTGGATAGTTTTAGAACTGTTGCTAACTTTATTTTGCAGGCGCTCTAATCCTAATTTTATGATCGTCATTTATTTTTTATGTTTGATTGAATGGTGTGAATGATAATTATTTTTTTAATCACGGAAGTTGACCGTGATAGATCGAATATGAACCTTTGGGATATAAGGTCGATGGAATAGCTAGTTTTATATTTTTAAATATCTATTTAGATTATTTAAGAACATGTTAAATATATCTAAGAACACGAAAAACAGAGGTAGCACCAGCGGTGGTTCGAATTTTTACGGACCACGGATCGCGATACGTTTTTTATGATTCTAAACGATTTTTTATGAGTTTTTTTTGCAGTATTTATGAATGAAAAATAGCATAAAAAACAAGTCAAAAACGGCAAGAAAAAATTACCAAAATAGCCTGGTTCTTGAGACTTTACCGGTGGCGATTTTTATGATTTTTTAGGCCATTTTTTGGACAGTGTTTAAAGCAAATTTTTAAACATAAAATTGAAATAAGATATATCTCAAAATACTGTCAAAAATTAAAAAAAACCTTGATCAAACTCACAACCCAAACAGGCGGCAATAGGCCGGCGGCTGCGGCGCTCGGCGATAGCAGCTTCCAAGCAGTTGTTTGACAGTTTTCAGACTGTTTTCTAGAAGTTCTTTTGATAGAAAGATTTTACCTTTTGAGAGCTTTTCAATTATATAAAATATGTCGAGAACAGAGTTCGAAAAGAGGTTGAAAAAGTATCGGGAAATTAGTGGTTCTAGGCGGCAGCGCTAGTGAGCGGCAGCAGTCTGTTCTAAGCGATTTTATGGCGATTTTCTGAGCTATTTTTTAGAAGTGTTTTTTTATGGAAAAATAGCACTTTTGAGAGCTTTCTTTTGATACAAAGGAATTCGAAAAAAAAGTTTAAAAAAAAAGACCAAAAAAGTCTCAGAAAGTTGACGACGCAGTGCTGTGGCGGGCAGCAGCATTTTTTGAGATTTAGGAAATTTTTTCAGCCATTTTTGGTAATAGTTTCGAGCATATTTTTTGAAAAAAATATTTCATATTTCAAGAGCTTTCTAACGGTATAAAGTTCGTAAAAAATAGAGCTCGGATAATGTGGCAAGAGCCGCCTGAAAGTGGCGGCAAGGTGGTGCCGGCGGTGGCTGGTGGTTGTCGGTGACTTTCTCTCTCCCGGAGCTAATTTCGATGTATATTCTGATATATAGGAGACTGATATGATATATATTAATATATAAGATAGTATCAAGTAAGTTTGATGCAATTAGGACACTGAATCAAATGCGAACATGGATTGAAACAGCTAATTCTCTTAGGGAGACTGAAATACCTCAGTGTTTCACTTGAATCATAAAATCGGAATATATATACTGCGTGGATGGTTGTATATTTATTTTATTTATTTTGTTAATTTAATTAATTCAAAAATTTGATTTTAATTAAAATATTTTGTAATGAAAAATAAAATTAAGCTTTTTTAATTAATTAATTTTAATTAAATAGAAAAGTTTTAGATATTTTTTTTACAAAATATCACGTTTAAGATGATTTTTTTAAATAAGATATCTTGGAAAAATATGAGAATTAATTCTGAATTTTGAATTAATTAAATAGAAAAATATTTAATTGAAATAAAATATTATTTTTCAAAAAATATGAAACAAAAAATATGAAACAAAAAATAAAATAAATAAATGTCTTTAATCACTACCTTAGCTGAAAAGTTAGAGAAAAAACTGTGTATTTATTAAAATTTATTTGTTACGCATTTAAACACGAAAATATGGTTTGATAAATCAAAATTTTTAGAATCGTGTATACAGAAAGATGCTTGATTTTTTCAGATTGTGTGGCTTTCAAAATCAATAAATTTATTTTAATTAAATAAATTTTTATAATCCTCAAAAATATTTTTAAAAATCTAAGTAGGAGAGAAAATTTATTCATAGATAAATCGTGCGGTCTCTATCACTAGTTTGTAGGCGATGCAATTAAACCTTGCGTGTCGACAGTAAAGTCTTTCTCCCCAACGGATAAATTAATTGCGGTATTGCAAGTACAAATCTCCTTTAGGGATAATTCTGGATAATTGTTACTGTGGATCACTTCTCTATCTGAAGAGTTCATTGCGAAGCGATTAATTTGTGATTAGGTGATGGTTAACACTTAGTTGTATATAATAATATTCTCTCCATCTGAGTCACTGCTATTATATACTGGACCGAAACTATGTCAGCTATTTAATTTTACTTGGTATAGTCAGTTGTCTACATAGTAAAATTAAAAAAAATTGGCCTGTCTGGTCTTATGAATGATAGTGGATGTCCTTCTATCGAGGCATGCTATTTTCAGGTTACCAGGCTGTTGGCGAATTAATTTTAAAATGATAGAGGGAACCAAATTAAAATAAATTTAAAATTTTACTCATTATAATTAATGGATTTTTTTTATTAATTCTGTGTTTCTTAGGATTAAAATGGATTTCAACCCGCTTGCTTCTATACTCAAAGAAAATAAATTTACGGGACTGAATTTTGTTGACTGAAAATGTAACTTTGATATAACTTTAACCACAAATAGTATTCTTTCAATACCAGAAACTGTGTTTGTTTTTAAAAAAGGTTATTTCTTTGGGTCGAAAGGAAAGAAAAAGAAAAAGGTTTAGAAACAGGGAGACACGATTTCCAAGATAGTTAGTGGGCCACAGACTGGTGTGAAAAAGCCGAAAGACAAATGTTTTCACTGCAACCAGACCCGGCACTGAAAAAAATTATATCTAGTATTTCTCAAAAGGCAGAACGAATAGGGTAATTTCTGTTCACTAGTTGTGAAAATATATTTAGCGGTGTTATCTACCGGTACCTGGTGTATGTATAGATACGGGAGCCACTAATCATATTTGTAATTCATTGCAAGGGTTTTAAAAAATTCGACAACTTAATGATAGCGGGATTTACCTGCATATGGGTAATAATACAATGGTAACAGCAGTTGCAATAGGAGATGTCACTCTCAGTTTTGGTAGAAATTAGATTTTAATATTGAGATATTATTTTTATATACCTGCCATTAGAAAGAATTTAGTTTTCGTTTCTAGATTAGTTAAAGACGGATATTTGGTTTATTTTAATAATTATGTGGTTATTAAGGATAATAAATGAGTTATCTGTTCTAGTACATTAGTGGATGATTTTTATATTATTACTTCAATCTCTCTTACACTACAACTGACTAAAATAAATAACACATCTAATTACCATATAAGTGAAAGTTTCTGTGAGACCCGGACCCGTCTCTTTTTGAGACTTATTTCTATATATGATGTGTTTTGCGTATATATGTCTGTGGTGTATGATTTACTCGTTTTGATGCATGTTTATATTTATCTGAGCATACGGGGTTGGTTCCCAGGGTTATAGGGAGTTGTCGTGCTAATTTTGAAAATTCAAAAAAAAATAATATTTTGGAGGCATATAAATATCGGAACTTAGATATTTTCTAAAAAGATATTTTAAAAACTTAACTCCTAAGTTTTCTCCATATTCTCTCTGCCTTGTCTTTAACTTCTCGGGGGCCGGGGGCTTGGTTTTTGATAAACCAACTGCTGATCCTTGGTGTCGGCATCGAGGTCTACGTATCCATCCAGCCAGAATTCGATTCCAACGAAACTCGATTTTGCACGTGGATCGAGACTTTAATTTTTGAACTCACCGAGATAGAATCCTAGACTATATAACTGTTAGAGGGTGTTATATGTAATCTTATGATGTTTTACCGTTTAAAAATGCAAGAAAAGTGATTTGTGTTTTAGATCCAGTTTTGGGTTAAAATTGTTTTTCGGCATTTGGGTGGTTGAAACCGTGTTTTAAGGGTTTCTTTTATGGCTCTATGGTAAGCTTGGGCTTACATATCCTTGTGGGTAACAAAAATAGAAGTTTGGAGGTTTGATTTTGAGGTTTGGAACCAAAAACAAGCAAACCCGTAGCATAAAACATTTTCTGGTCTTGTTCAGTCGACTGGACCCTTGGATTCAGTCGACTGAAGCATCTTTTTGGGGGTTCAGTCGACTGAACCTTGAGGTCAGTCGACTGAAGTTGCTACTGTTTTGGTTCTTGGCTTTCCAGGGGGTTTTTCAGTCGACTAGGGGCTTGGGCCAGTCGACTGAGGTCCTGTGATGGTGCTTGGATGTTGTTTGAAATGGTTTTGGGTTCTCTCACTCCCTCGTCTGATGTTTGTCCGAGGTTTTTCATGAAATTTTATGGTTTCAAAGGGGTATTGGGGGTTTTCAAAGGATGGTTTGAAAACGGAGTTGTGGGAAAACGTGTTTATTGAAGGTTTGGAGCTAGCCCGTGGGGTTGAGCCTCAACTTCTAAAATGTTTTGATGAAATATGTGTTTACATGTTTTGGTTTGATCTCCATGGTTCATGGATTGAATCTCATATATATACATAAGTTGTATATCTGCATGTGGGTTGATTTGAAATGTTTATCCATAGATGTATCGAGACAATGGGTTTATGAGTGGGCTTCCATTGCTCATTGGTGAAAGTCCAGAAACGTGCGCAGCGTAGGTACCTACGGTCCTTCGGGTTAGTCTCCGTAAACGAGGTGGTTTGGTGCTTAGTGCCCTTGGGCTGTGGTCCCGTAAATTAAGTGGTTATCAGGTGCTTAGTACATTCGGGGGCCGTCCCGTAAACTAAGTTTTAGATTATCGTAACTCCGTATAGAACTTGTCATTATCTAGCTGACCTCCAGTGGTTCAGGACTAGGATAATGGGCAGGAGTCTATAGCGGTCACCTTGTTGGGTATGGCAGAGTCGGTATATAGGATCTCATTTATCTTGTCTCCTCGGTTGATTGTTGTCCCGAGTAGAGAATGTTGTTTTACTACTTTCTTTTAACTGTGGTATGATAACTCTTAAGTTTATATGCATAGTTTCAACGATGAAAATGATAGTTTTCAGATGGAAAACTGGTGGTTTTTGTGAGAAAATCGTGTTGGCTTTTGTGGTCGAGCTAGCTCCCACCATATGATTGCATATCCTGCTTTACAACTTTATAGTCTGTTTCTATTGGACTTCGGCTCACGTGGTGGGTTTTTCTGAAAGCTTTTTCAGGTGGACGTGAGGAGATGACCTAAATGCCCGTTGAGACGGAAAACTAGATGTAGTTTCTCCTATTTTGTACATGTACCTTTAACATGTGATGCCTGTTTCTGAAGGCGAATTTTGTACGCCTTTTTGGCGATATACTTATTCATATATGAGAATGCATGTTTACAGTTTTATGAGAGTTCAACTGTGAGAATTTTCTTCAGATGTTATATTTGATTTCTAACTGTAAAACCTATATATTCTTAAATGGGTGTTTTGGTGGGCTTTCGCGTGACCCGGATATTTGGGGCATGAAAATTTGGTATCAGAGCTCTGGGTTCGAATACCTATGAGCCGTGGGAAAGAGGGTACATCACCTTGTGAGGAAGTATGTGTGCTTGATTGCATGTGTTATAGCATTTTTCTAACATAGCATGATAGCTTGTGGTAGATACGTGGGTATTGAGATTGAACCTTAGGATTGATTAGTCTTGCTTTCGAGCATTTGGATTAAGAAACTTGGGAACCATGTTAGAGACGCATTTTGCGGACGTGATTTCAAGCAAGGAATCTAAGTAGGTTATCCAGATGGACGAGTCTTTCTTGTTGGTTCTCCTCGGTATGTGAGATGTGATGACATGATATTACGTGGCTATGTGTTAGCGTGCTTATCTATCTTTTACGTTAGCAATAACATGTTGTATAGATTCTTATCCTGTTACGTTGCTTTCGTATAGAGTTATGTTCACGCGAGGAGGACGAGGCCGAGGTTGAGGCCGTGGCCGTGGTTCTGGCCGAAGAGACGTTCCAGTCCCAGATGTTGGGGATGCTAATGCACCCCAAGGACCGGTTACTGAGGGATATCTATTGCGTGAGATGGCCGGCTCCATCCGGCAACTGGCTGAGGCCACTAGGGGTAGGGAGAGTGTACCTGAGCCGAGGGCGACGGTTGCGATGCGTGAGTTTTGTCGTTTGGACCCTCCTACCTTTTCTGGGGATCCCAATCCCACGATTACCACTGAGTGGTTGGAGCTGGTTATCAGGACCCTAGATTCGCTTCAGATTGAGAAAGATGATCTGAGGGTTATATGTGCCGCCTTCCAACTGAGAGGGAGTGCTCACATGTGGTGGAAGTTTGCCAAGACCACAGTGGTAGGCACCTGGGATGCATTCACGAAGGTATTTCTGGAAAAATACTTTCCAGCGACTCTGATGGACCGTTACAGAGAGGACTTCCTGTTTCTGACGCAGGGGACGATGACAGTGCTTGAGTATGAGGCTGAATTTACTAGCCTATCTAGATTTGTGCAGGAGATTGTGCCTATTGATGAGTTTCGTGCGAAGCGGTTGGAGAGGGGTTTGAGGCCTGCTGCTCGAGATAGGGTGGCAGCACTGAGGCTGTAGGTTTTTACAGAGTTAGTGGAGACTTCTACGAAAGTGGAGGATACTCTGAACGAGATGCATAGAGACATGGATAGTAGGGGTCAGTCAGATGGGGGATGCACACAATTCCAGGGACGCAAGGACAAGCGTCGACGGACGTCTGGTCCGAGTTCGCATCCAGTGGGGTCGTATCTGCCCCAATCTTTTGCATCCACGCCTCCTGTAGCCTCAACGGGACGGTCAGATCAGAGGGCGCTTTGTCATAGATGCAAGCGACCAGGACACCGCGTAGTAGAGTGCCGTAGTCTCATGCCTGTTCAGGCACAGTCGAAGTCGCAGGCTCAAGGAAGGGGGCTAGTGGTTTGTTTTGAGTGTGGGCAGTTTGGACATATCCGGAGGAACTGTCCTCAGGGTGGGAGCATTCAGAGCATAGTAGGAGCACTAACAGTTCCATCAGGCCAGGGGAGACAGATATATTTGCAGCCTAGAGCTCAGACGTCCTATTTTGCAAAGGGAGGAGCTTCAGTGCAATCAGGCAGGCAGTCAGCAGTGTAAGACCACAGTGGACTGGCCAGAGCTTACGTCCTTGCAAAGCCCAGTTCTTCTAGAGCACCGATTGGTTCCGATGCTGCTGCTACCACCTCCGTGATCTGAGGTACTCTTCTAGTCTTTAAATCATGGGCCAGTGTTCTTATCGACACTAGAGCATCACGTTCGTTTATATCTACTTCTTTTGCATCTGCTTTGGGGTTAGAGATGGACTGGTTGGGTAGTACCTTGTGTGTAGAGTCCCCGGTGAGTGGGAGTGTGAAGTTGAGCCTTGTCTGTAGATCCTGCGTGTTCGAGGTCACCGGTCGTTGCTTAGTGTTTGACCTTGTTATTCTAGACATGACTGCTTTTGATGTCATCCTAGGGATGGACTAGCTGACCACCTATCGTCCCTTTATCGATTATGATCGACGGAGGGTGACGATTTGTACACCGGCAGGAGATTGTTTCTGTTTTATAGGAGACCAGGAGGAGGGTTTGAGGTCTATGCCAGGCGTTATGCGGAACCAGGGAAACCTAGGTTTCCTTTTCTCAGCTCTCATGTTGGATGAGGAGGTTGGAGTTCGCGGAGAGTTATCTGCGATGGTGTACGATTATCCAGATGTCTTTCCTGATGATTTATACGAGTTATCGCCAAGCCTTGAGGTGGAGTTCTCTATTGATCTAGTTCCCGGAGCTACTCCCATATCTATACCGTCCTATCGCTGTGCACCAGCTGAGTTGCGTGAACTCAAGGTGCAGTTATAGGAGTTTCTAGACAGGGGGTTTATACGTCCGAGTACTTGGCCATGGGGAGCTCCTGCTCGTTTCGCAAAGAAGAAGGATGGTTCTTTACGTCTGTGTATTGATTATAGGAAACTAAACCAGGTGACAGTGAAGAACAAGTATCCGATGCCAAGGATAGACAACTTGTTTGATCAGCTGAGGGGATCGAGTTGTTTCTCGAAGATAGACTTGAGATCAGGATATCACCAATTGAGGATTAGGGATGAGGACATAACGAAGATCGCCTTTAGGACTCGTTATGGTCACTACGAGTTTTTGGTTATGCCGTTCGGTCTGACGAACGCACCAGCTACGTTTATGGGTTTGATGAACCGGATCTTCCATCCTTACCTGGACAGTTTTGTGGTAGTGTTTGTGGATGATATTCTGATATATTCACCCACTAGGGAGGCACACGAGGATCACCTGCGGATCGTACTACAGACTTTGAGAGAGCACCGCTTGTACGCGAAGTACGAGAAGTATGAATTCTGGACGTCCGAGGTGAGATTTTTGTGACACGTGGTGTCAACAGACGGGGTATCAGTGGATTCATCAAAGACTGATGTTGTGACCGGTTGGGAGCGACCGAAGAGTGTCTTTGAGATACGTAGTTTTCTGGGCTTAACAGGTTACTACAGACGATTCGTGAAGGACTTTGCTAGGCTTGCTGCACCGATGACGCGTCTGACATGGAAGGGAGTTGTGTTGGTTTGGAGTGAGTCCTGTGAGTCAGTTTTCCAGGAGCTGAAGATGAGGTTGACCAGCGCGCAAATTTTGATCTTTTCAGAGCGAGATTTGGGTTATACCGTATACTGTGCCGCTTCACGTGACAGCTTGGGATGTGTTTTGATGCAGGGAGGGAAGGTTGTAGCCTATGGGTCCCGACAGCTAAAGACGCACGAGAGGAACTATCCTACGCATGATTTAGAGTTGGCAGCCGTGGTCTTCGCTTTGAAGACGTGGCGTCACTATCTGTATGGTGAGCATTTCGAGGTCTTCTCCGATCACAAGAGTCTGAAATACTTATTTTCGTAGAAGGACCTGAACTTGCGCCAGTGACGGTGGATGGAGTTGTTAGAGGATTGCGACTTTGATTTGTAGTATCATCCTGGGAAGGCCAACGTGGTGGCTGACGCTCTCAGCAGGAGATCTCATGGATCGTTAGCTTCTGTAGCTATACGTGAGTGGGACATGCTTGCAGATGTTGGGGAGTTTGATTTGTGCCTCAGGGAGATTGAGACGGGTGCCACCTTATTTTCTGTTGTTACTCGACCAGCGTTGATAGCACGTGTGTTAGAGGTCCAACAGGTGGACCAGGAGGCTGAGATGATACGAGGCCGCGTTGCTAGTGGCGAGGACGCAGCAGGATGGATTGTGGGTACTGATCAGAGTTTGAGGTTGGCAGGCAGGTTGTTTGTGCAAGAGTCTTGCCGAGATGAGTTATTGCACGAGTGTCATCATTCTCGTCTTGCCGTGGATCCTGGAGGCACGAAGATGTACCACGACTTACATCGTAAGTTCTTTTGGACAGGGATGAAGCGAGATGTGATCCAGTTTGTTTCCCGATGCCTCACATGTTAGCAGGTAAAGGCGGAGCATCAACGGCCTACAGGGTTGCTACAGTCATTGCCCATATCAGAGTGGAAGTGGGAGCACGTCACGATGGACTTTGTGTCAGGACTTCCTTAGTCACCTAGGGGACACGATGCCGTGTGGGTTGTGGTTGATAGGTTGACGAAGTCTGCACACTTTTTTCCCATCCGAGTGAAGGATTCAGTGGAGAGACTGAGTCAGTTGTACGTCCGAGATAATCAGGTTGCATGGGGTGCCAGTGTCCATTGTCTCGGATAGAGACCCGCGCTTCACATTGCGATTTTGGCAGAGTCTTTAGGAGGCCTTGGGGACAAACTTGATGTTCAGTACTACTTTTCACCTCCAGACGGATGGCCAGTCAGAGAGGACTATACAGATTCTAGAGGATATGCTGAGAGCTTGTGTCCTTGACTTCAGAGGTTCGTGGGAGGATCATCTACCTTTAGCAGAGTTTGCGTACAACAATAGCTATCAGTCCAGTATTGGGATGGAACCGTATGAGGCTTTGTATGGCAGGCCGTGCAGATTGCCTGTGTGTTGGACGGATGTGGGAGAGACCATAATCTTGGGACTAGACATGATGAGGGAGACGACAGAGAAGGTTGCTGTGATACGCTATCACCTACTGACAACGCAGAGTCGCCAGAAGAGTTATGCAGATCAGAGGAGACGACCTTTGGAGTTTGCAATGGGGGATCATGTGTTCCTGAAGGTCCTCCACGTAGAGGTTTGATGAGGTTTGGTCGTAGCGGGAAGCTATCACCGCGCTTCATTGGACCGTTTGAGATCCTTGACAGGTTTGGAGAGGTTGCTTATCGTCTGGCTTTACCACCTCAGTTAGCATCTGTGCACAACGGGTTTCACGTTTCTATGCTTTGGAGGTACGAGCCTGACCCTTCACATGTGATAGATTGGGCTGATCTGCGGGTTGTGGAGGATGCCACCTATGAGGAGCGTCTAGTGAGGATTCTTGACACAAAGGAGCGAGTGTTGCGGGGCAAAACCATTGCTTATGTGAAGGTCTTCTGGCTTCATCACGGGGTTGAAGAGGCTACATGGGAGCTAGAGTCTGAGATGCGTGCGAGATACTCGGTGCTTTTCCTTTTGTGACCTTTTAGTGAATTTCAGGGGCGAAATTTCTTAAGGGGGGAGAGTTGTGAGACCCGAACCGGTCTCTCTTTGAGACTAATTTGTATATATGATGTGTTTTGCTTATATATGTCTGCGGTGTATGATTTACTCATTTTGATGTATGTTTATGTTTATCTGAGCATGCGGGGTTGGTTCCCGGGGTTGTAGGGAGTTGCCGAGCGAATTTTGAAAATTTAAAAAAAAAGATATTTTGGCGGCCTATAAATATCGGAACTTAGATATTTTCTAAAAAGATATTTTAAAAACTTAACTCCTAAGTTTCCTCCATATTCTCTCTGCCTTCTCTCTAACTTCTCGGGGGCCCGAGCTTGGTTTTTGATAAACCAACTGCTGATCTTTGGTGTCGGCATTGAGGGATACGCATCCATCCAGCCAGAATTTGATTCCGGTGAAGCTCGATTTTACACGTGGATTGAGACATCGAGTTTTGAACTCACCGAGGTAGGATCCTAGACTGTATAACTGTTAGAGGGTTTTATATGAAATCTTATCATGTTTTACCGTTTAAAAACGCAAGAAAAGTGATTTGTGTTTTAGATATAGTTTTGGGTTAAAACCATTTTTCGGCGTTCGGGTGGATGAAACCGTGTTTTGAGGGTTTCTTTTATGGCTCTATGGTAAGCTTGGGCTTAAATATCCTTTTGGGTATCAAAAACAGAAGTTTGGAGGTTTGATTTTGAGGTTTGGAACCAAAAACAAGCAAACCCATAGCATAAAACATTTTCTGGGCTTGTTTAATCGACTGAACCCTTGGATTCAGTTGACTGAAGCATCTTTTTAGGGGCGTCAGTCGACTGAAGTTGCTACTGTTTTGGTTCTTGGCTTTTCAGGGTGTTTTTCAGTCGACTAGGGGCTTGGATGTTGTTTCAAATGGTTTTGGGTTCCTTAACTCCCTCGTCTAATGTTTGTCCAAGGTTTTTCATGAAATTTTATGGTTTGAAAGGGGTATCGGGGGTTTTTGAAAATAGAGTTGTGGGAAAACGTGTTTATTGAAGGTTTGGAGCTAGCCCGTGGGGTTGAGTCTCAACTTCTAAAATGTTTTGATGAAATCTGTGTTTACATGTTTTGGTTTGATCTCCATGGTTCATGGATTAGATCTCATATATATACATGAGTTGTATATCTGCATGTGGGTTGATTTGAAATGTTTATCCATACATGTACCAAGACAATGGGTTTATGAGTGGGCTTCCATTGCTCCTTGGTGAAAGTCTAGAAATGTGCACAGCGTAGGTACCTATAGTCCTTCGGGTTGGTCCCCGTAAACGAGGTGGTTGGGTGCTTAGTGCCCTCGGGCTGTGGTCCCGTAAACTAAGTGGTTATCAGGTGCTT
>JAULJZ010206500.1:0-19078 GCA_032270985.1 Heliamphora pulchella
TATTTTTCGTTTCACATTTTTCAAAAAATAATAATTTATTTTAATTAAATATTTTTTTATTTAATTAATTCAAAATTCAGAGTTAGTTCTCACGTTTTTTCAAGATATTCAATTTTTTAAAAAAATCATCTTAAATGTGATATTTTGTAAAAAAAAAATATCTAAAGTTTTTTCATTTAATTAAAATTAATTAATTAAAAAAACTTAAATTTATTTTTAATTACAAAATATTTTAATTAAAACCGAATATTCGAATTAATTAAATTAACAGGAAAAATAAAATCAATATTTATCATCCATGAAATTAATATCTAAAAATAAATAAATTAAAAGCAAGATAAATATAATCCCAATTTTATGATCGAATCGAGACTCTAAAGAGTTTCAGTCTACTGTTAAAAGGATAAATTTGAATAGTTTAATCTTTATCAGCTTCATGTATCCCAGCTGCATCATGACTCCTTGATTCATAGTGATATATAAATATATCATATATTGATCAATGCATATCAGAAAAATTATCCCAAGACACCTGCACCACTACCAGCCAATTGTTGCGCCACAGGGATTGCCGAATTTTGCTTGGAAACAGTGTTTTGATTGGATTACACTAGCCTTTTTCGGAAAACAGCTTTGTTTTTGCTTGGGAAAAAAACTGATTGGGACGCTCCACTGTTATGAAAACAACAGCTTGCCTACTGGATAGCGCCGCGTGCTGAGTTTGGCTTTGGAAAACCACCACTGCTTTGGATTGCTTGGAAAAAACCGGCTATTTGGGACTGGTTTGCACCGCTCTAGCAGCACCGCTTGGAACTTGTGATGCCGCTTTCTGTTGTGAAAATTGCTGTGTTTAGCGCAACATGAATCAAGCTTTGCGCCGCCACTGTGTAAAAAACTATTGCTTAGTGTTTCAAACAGTTTGCACCGAAACAGATTGTTGCGGTTTCACTGTTGTGCACCACTGTTGTGCGCTGCGTTTGGCTGGAAAATAGCTTTTTACACCGAAAAAAAAAACTGAAATAGCAGCCTTGGGTTGTGTTTGGAGACCGGCGGCCTGTTTGGATGAAAACTGCTGCACTTTTTTCTTTTTCTTGCAAACCACAGAAGCTCCAAAGCCGAAACAGCACTGTGTTCTTCGACTTTTGTCGATTGTTCTTCATCTTTTTTTTTTATTTATTCAAAAAAAGTAAAAGAACTAGATACCGAAAAATAATAATTTTTACATTGATTCTATGCCTCCGTAGAGTTCATAATCAATCTATTACGGTCAACTCCCTGTGATTAAAAAAATAATAATTAAATCATCATTTACGTATTCAATCAAACATGAAAATAAAGAATAATCATAAAACCGGAATTAAAACGCTTTCAAAAAAAGTTAGCAATAGTTATAAATCTACCCGGCCCCCGATAACCGTAAACAAAAAACAAAATGACCCTGATACCAATTTGTTGGAGGTAATACTGCCAAGATCATTGTTTTTGTAAACGATTTTCGGTAAAAAAAAATAACTAGACGGACAAACGCCGAAATGGGCTCCAAATAAAACTTTTGACGTTGAACGATCAAAATAAAACCCGTGCAATCAAAGTTAATTTAGAAGAATACCTTTTGTCGATCTATTCTTCAATTACGATTTGATTCCGAGTTGAAACTCCAGTCAGATCTTCTACTGTATTCCCTTACGCGATCCTTGAACGTAGTGTGGGTTACGATTCTCCGAAAACTCGTACCGGTAGAATTTCGATATATTTAAGTCTTGAAAGACAAAAATAATATCATAATAATAATGATATAAAATCATCAAAACTGGTTTAGTCTACCCGCATATATATAGGGCTACAGTATCGATCTAGAGAGTAATTATGAGTAAGACTTCTAGTGGAACACAGATACCTACTAGCAGTTTCTGTAATTATGGAAAGACGCAGCAGTTTCGGTAATTTTTATAAAATACTGAATTACAATTCACACCACTAAAGAACTGTAATTGCACTCTGACCCAAAATCTCAAGACCTTTTTACATTGAGCTCCTGCTATTAAATGCTTACCATTTCTCCCCACGTTAAGATTCCCGATACTCGCCAATTAAATTTAATTACTGACAATTTAATTTAATTGGCATCTTGATAATCTTTAAGCCCTTTTGCCTAACTTATTTGACCGCCGGATAATTAAATCCACCTGCGGGGTTTGGCCCGGTCAAAACTTATAAGCATTCTTAAGGGGGTATCGTCCATCCCGATCTTCGGAACGTAGATTCCGTCAATTATTAATATTTTTCATATAAATAATATCGCTGTCCAACTCAACGGGAATATATACCCATATAAGATCACACCCTCTAATGAATTAAAACAACGAATATTAAATATACGCAAATCAATAATTATTTCAGGATTAAGAAAGTAAGAACTATTCATAATAACCTTGGGTGCGATTTTAATTTACATAATCAGTACAAAATTAATTACTCCAAATGTCTTGTTAATACACACAAAGTGTTCTAGCACAGAAAGTTGGAATAATATACGATACTATTATCTATTCTCCATAACCATGACTGGTCTACTAAAATTCTGTACTACAGTCGTACCGATGGTATGTCTATTTCTATTTAAACTGTGAATAAAAAACTTATATTCTGTAAAAACCTAAAATTTGATCTTTTATGTGCAAGCCGTACTCTACACACCAGATTAAATACTATACAGAATATCGAACATCCATGCATAACATTAAAAATGATACACATACATTGCTCATAAAGATTCTCATAAAATAGAAAATTAATTTTATTAATAATAAAATTAAATACTAAAAACATGGTTTTCAGTATACCAATCCTAACAGTTCAATTTTTGTAATTTCGAGTTTTGGCTTATCAAGGTAGGATCCTAGATTATGTTGTAGTTAAAGGGTGCTACGTGCAGTTATATACTTTTTCACCGATTAAAATGCTTTAAATATCATGTTTTATATTTAAACTATGTTGTTCAGATAAAAAGCATGATATGGACTTGTGGATGTCTATGATTTTCAGAAGGAGGTTTAAAAACGAGGTAATTTGTGAAAATCTTGAAAACTGTGTTTTGGAGGTTTGGAGCTAACCATCGGGGTTGAGTCTCAAATTTTGTAACGTTTAGGTAGAAACGGGAAAAATATTTTGAAAATGCTGTTTGATCTCCATGTGCGATGAATGATATGGCGGTTGGCCATTGGGTCTTTTTATACATCCTTACTGTATAATTGTGAAAATATTTTTGTAGTCGACCTACGTGTTGATTTTTAAATGATCCTATAGATGTGTCGTGACAGTGTGTGTGGATTGGGCTAACATTGCTCCTCGGTAGAAGTCTGGAAATGTGCACAGAGTAGGTGCTTCGTGCCTTCGGGTTAATCCCCGTAAACTAAGTGGTCGTTGTTGTGACTCCGTATAGATCTTGTCATTACTTAGAAGGGCTTAAATGGTTTTGGACTAGGGTAATGGGGTAGGAGTCTATAGTTGTTGCCTTTGTCCATGGGTTGACAGAGTCGGTACATAGGAATCATTTATCATACATAGTTCTCGGTTGTGTGATCCGAGTGGAAAAATAACGTTTTGTTACTATTTTTCTTTAACTATTAAACGTTATTTGCATTGTTGAAATGCATGGTTTTCAGGGATGAAAAATCTTTTTAGGCTCTTATGGATGAGTAGATGAGTCAACTTATGCTATGTGATTACATATCCTGCTTTACTACATCATAGTCTGTTTCTATTGGGTTTCGGCTCACGTAATGGGATTTGTTAAAATTTTTTTTAGGTGTTGATGATCACAAAGAGTTGATCTAGATGTGCCCGTGGTGGCGGATGACTACTGTTTAGTTTTCTTTTTTGTTATGAGATAATGTATTCCTACATGTGTTGCCTGTTTCTGAAGGCAAGTTTTGTACGCCTTGAAACGATATATTATGCATGTATGGAACTGTATGTATGTTGTATTGAGAGATGAACCTCGAGTACACTTTTTAATTCCAAAAGCTGTAGTATTTTGGTTGGTGGTTTTATCTATAAAATGCATCTTTGTATAAATGGTAGTTTAGGAGGTTTTTCACGTGACCCTGGAATTTGGGACGTGACAACTTGGTATCAGAGTTCTGGGGTCGAATACCTAAGAACCATGGGAAGAGAGTGCATCATCTTGTGAGGATGATTGCTTATGCTTGATTGCATGTGTTTAAGTGTTTTTATAACACGAGCATGATAGCCTGTTGACTATGATAGTTTATATATATATGTGAGTATGGAGGTTGGATCTCAGGATTGATTAGTCTTGCCTTCGGGCGTTTAGATTAACAAATTTGAAAGCTATATTAGAAATGCATTTGACTCACGTGTTTTCTAGCAAGGAATCTAAGTAGGTTATCCAAATTGATGCATCTGTCTTGTTGGTTCTCCATGGTACGTGAGATGTGTTTACATAATCTTAAATGGTTATGTGTTAGCATGATTATGTCTTTTATGTTAGCAATAACATGTTATCTATGAAGGCTTATACTGTTATGTTGCTTTTGTATAGAGTTATGTCCACGCAGGGAGGACGAGGTCGTGGTTGAGACCGTGGTCGTGGTCGAGGTTGTGG
This sequence comes from Heliamphora pulchella, assembly GCA_032270985.1. Lineage (NCBI taxonomy): Eukaryota > Viridiplantae > Streptophyta > Magnoliopsida > Ericales > Sarraceniaceae > Heliamphora > Heliamphora pulchella. The sequence goes on from JAULJZ010206500.1 coordinate 4,628, forward strand.
CCGTGGTTCAGGCCGAAGGGACTTGCCAATCCCCAAATGTTGTGGATGCTAATGCACCCCAAGGAACTGTTGACGGGGTAGATCTATTGCATAAGATGGTAGGCTCCATCCAGCAGCTGGCCGAGGTCGCTAGGGGCATGGAGAGCATACCTGAGTCGAAGGTGACGGTCACAATGCCCGAGTTTCGATGCCTAGACCCTCCTACCTTTTTTGGGGATCCCAACCCCACGGTAGCTACTGAATGGCTAGAATTGGTCACCAAGATTTTGGATACACTACAAATAAAGGAAGATGATCTGAGGGATATATTTGCTGCATTTCCGTTGAGGGAGAGTGCCCATACGTGGTGAAAGTTTGTTAGGACTACAGTGGAAGGCACTTGGGAGGTTTTCACGAAGGTATTTCTTGAGAAGTACTTCCTGGAGACCACGAGAGATCGTTACAGGGAGGACTTTATTTTTCTTACTCGCAATCACCGTAGAGGATACCTTGAATGAGACGCGTAGAGTTAGAGAGAATAGGATCCAATTGGGCAGTGGAGATGCACAGTTTTAGGGGCGTAGGGACAAGCGCCGTCGGACGTCTGGTCTGAGTTTCCATCCTACGGGGTCATACCAGCCGTAGTTTTCTACACCTGCACCTTCAGTGGCCTCGACGGGAAGGCATGAGCAGAGAGAGTTCACTTGTTACCAATGCAAATAGCCAAGGCATCGTTCGTTTGAGTGCCTGCTGAAGGTCCAAGTTCGGAGTTCAGCGCATGCGCAATCGCAGAAGAGAGGGCCACTAGTATGTTTTGAGTGCGGTCAATCTGAGCACATCTGTAGGAACTGTCCCCGAGGAGGGAGTGTTCAGAGTGTGATAGGAGCGCCAGTTGTTCTGCCCATACAGGGACGGCAGACTTATCAGCAACTTAGGGCTCAGACGTCTAGGTTTGCAGAATGAGGGACCTCAGCACAGTCTATGAGGCAGTCGATGGCCCAGGGTTACAGTGGGCAAACCAGAGCACCACAAGGCAGAGCATATGTCCTTGTTGATCCCAGTGCTTCTAAAGCACAGGTCGCGCCAGATGCTGCAGCTACTCCATCCTTGATCGGAGGTACTCTCTTAGTATATAGATCATGGGCCAGTGTTCTTATCGACACAGGAGCATCACATTCATTTCTTTTTTCTACTTTTGCTTCTGCATTGGGGTTGGAGACAGACTCGTTGGATAGTGCACTGAGCGTAGAGACCACAGTCAGTGAGAATGTGGTGTTGAGTCGAGTTTGTAGATCTTACGAGTTGGGGGTTGCCGGTCGTTGTTTAGAGTTTGACTTTATCATTCTAGACATCAAGACATTTAATGCCATCTTAGAGATGGACTGGCTGACTACCTACCGCGCCTTTATAGATTGTGATCAACGGTGGGCATTGATTTGTATGCCTGAGGGTGATTGCTTTGGTTTTGTGGGGGATCGGGATGAGGGTTTGGCATCTATGCCCAGTGCTGTACGGAACCAGGGTAACCTGGGTTTCCTCTTTTCAGCTCTCAGGTTGGATGAGACAGTTAGGGTTCGATGGGAGTTACCCCATGTGGTTTGTAACTATCAAGATGTCTTTCCGGATGATCTGTTTGAGTTGCCATCGAGTCGTGAGATAGAGTTTCCTATTGATTTAGTTCTGGGGGATGCTCCAATTTCCATGTTGTCATATCGCTTTGCACCGGCTAAGTTTCGAGAACTCAAGGTGCAGCTATAGGAGTTACTTGATAAGGGATTTGTTCGCTCGAGTACGTTGTCGTGGGGAGCTTCTGACCTTTTTGCTAAGAAAAAAGATAGATCCTTGAGGTTGTGCATTGACTACCGGAAGCTAAATCATGTAACAGTGAAGAACAAGTATCCTATGCTGAGGATTGACGACTTGTTTGATCAGTTGAAGGGGTCAAGTTGCTTCTTGAAAATTGATTTGAGATCAGGATACCATCAGCTGAGGATTAAGGCCGAAGACATAGCGAAGACTGCTTTCCAGACTTGTTATGGTCACTATGAGTTTTTGGTTATACCGTTCGGTTTGACGAACGCTCCTGCGACATTTATGGGTTTGAAGAACTGCATCTTCCATCCATATCTGGATTGCTTTGTGGTTGTGTTCGTAGATGATATTCTTATCTATTCACCCACGAGAGAGATGCATAAGGAACACCTGCGTACTATCCTACAGCTTTTGAGAGAGCATTGCTTGTGTGCAAAATTCGAGAAGTGTGAGTTTTAGATGTCCGATGTGAGATTTCTTGGACACGTGGTGTCGATAGATGGAGTATCGGTGGATTCATCGAAGACTGATGCAGTGGTGGATTGAAAACGACCGAAGAATGTCTTTGAAATCTGTAGTTTTTTGGGTTTGGCAGGCTACTATCGGCGGTTTGTGAAGGATTTTTCTAAACTTGCAGCACCGATGACGTGTCTTACGCGAAAGGGAGTCATGTTCGTATGGATCGAGTCATGTGAGTCACCATTCTAGGAGTTGAAGATGAGATTCACCAGTGCACCAGTGTTGATTATTCCTGAGCGAGGCTTAGGTTACACTGTGTACTGTGACGTGTCACATGACGGTCTGGGTTGTGTTATGATGCAGGGAGGTAAGGTTGTAGCTTATGGATCTCAATAGTTGAAGTCCCACGAGAAAAACTATCCGACACACAATCTAGAGTTAGCAGCCGTAGTCTTTACCTTGAAGACGTGGCGACATTATCTTTATGGTGAGTATTTTGAAGTTTTCTCCGATCACAAGAATTTGAAATACTTGTTTTCGTAGAAAGACTGAAATCTGCGCCAACGACGTTGGATGGAGTTGTTGAAAGATTATGACTTTGAATTGCAGTACCATCTAGGGAAGGCCAATGTTGTGGCTGATGCTCTTAGTAGGAGGTCTCATGGTTCGTTAGCTTCGGTGGCTATACGAGAGTGGGATATACTTGGAGACATTGGTGAGTTTGATCTGTGTCTCGGAAAGACAAGGAGTGGTGCGACTTTATTTTCAATAGCTTCACGACCTACATTGGTTGCACGTGTGCTAGAGGCTCAGCAGACTGATCAGGAGGCTTAGATGATACGGGATCGTATTGCCAGTGGGAAGGACACTACAGGATAGGTTGTGAGCCCAAATTAGAGTTTAAGATTGACTGGGAGATTGTTTGTACCAGAGTCGTGCCGTACCGAGGTGCTACATAATTTTCATCATTCACATCTTGTAGTGCATCCAAGAGACATGAAGATGTATCATGATCTGCGTCGTCAGTTCTGGTGGACCGAAATGAAGAAGGATGTGATTCAATTCGTTACTCGGTGCCTTACTTGTTACATCAGAGACCTGTAGGATTGTTACAGTCGTTGTCGATGTCAGAATGGAAGTGAAAGAATGTCACGATGGATTTTGTATTAGAACTTCCTAGATCGCCGAAGGAACACGACGCTGTTTGGGTTGTGGTTGATAGATTGACGAAATTTGCACACTTTCTTCCCATTCGTGTAAAGAATTCGGTAGACAGACTGGGTAGGTTGTATGTCCATGAGATAGTTTGGCTACACGGAGTATCTGTGACTATTATTTCTGATCGAGACCCGCGCTTTACATCGCGCTTTTGGCAGAGTCTTCAGGTGGCTTTGGGGACGATCTTGACGTTCAACACTACTTTCCACCCACAGACGGACGGTCAGTCCGAGAGGACCATACAGAATTTAGAAGACATATTGAGAGCCTATGTACTTGATTTTTGGTATTTTTGGGAAGATCATCTATCATTAGTAGAGTTTGCATACAATAATAGTTATCAGTCCAGTATTACAATGGCACCGTATGAGGCTTTGTATGGTAAGCCGTGTAGATCACCAGTGTATTGGATAGACGTGGGAGAGATCACAATTTTGGAACCCGACTTGGTGCGAAAGACAACAGAAAAGATCGCTGTGATTCGTAAACATTTAGTGACAACTCAGAGTCGCCAGAAGAGCTATGTAAATCCGAGAAGGAGACTTTTGGAGTTTGCAGTAGGGGACCACGTGTTTCTAAAAGTCTCATCACGCAGTGGTTTGATAAAGTTCGGCCGTAACGAAAAGTTATCACCGCATTTCATTGGACTGCTTGAGATTCTTGAAAGGATTGGGGAGGTAGCATACCGTCTGGCTTTACCACCTCAGTTAGCATCTATGCACAATGTGTTTCACATTTTCATGCTTAGGAAGTATGAGCCTGACCCGTCACATGTTCTGGATTGAGCTGAGTTACAGGTTGATGAGAAAGTTATGTACAAGGAGCGGCCTGTAAAGACTCTGGACACGAAGGAGCAAGTGTTGAGAGGGAGGACCATTGCTTATGTCAAGGTCCTGTGGCTTCATCACGGGGTTGAGGAAGCGATGTGGAAGCTTGAGTCTGGAGTTCGTGCTAGATACCCGGAGTTGTTTACCTTGTGATAGTGTAGTGAATTTCAGGGACGAAATTCCTTAAGGGGGGAGAGTTTTGAGACCCGGGTTTGTTTTATTTTCGTAATATACATATATTCGATGTGTTCTTTATGTCTTCGGCATTTGGTTTATGCTTAAATGTTGTAGAAAAACATGTACATATGTGTTTCATGCTTTCTTGGGCTTTGTTAAGGCTTGTTTGGTTGGTTTCGGGGTTGAAAAATCTGTTTTGGCGCTGGAGGTTGTTTTTCCCAGCAGTCCAGTCGACTGGACTGGATGACCCAGTCAACTGGGTCGACAATGGGTTGGGTTAGTCGATTGACTTGGGCAGGTCAGTCGAGTGAGTCGTGGCGGTGGAGGTGTTTTTGAGATCCAAAACTCCTTTAGTCGATTGAATTGGGCATTTCAGTAGACTGAATGCCCCTTTTTGTGGCCTATATATATTCCAGCCCCTGTTTCTTTTTGGAAACCTTTTTTCTCCCGAATACTCCACCTTCTCTTTAGATTCTTGTTGTGTCCGGGCCTAGTTTTTGACCATCTGCTTATGGATCCTTACTATCCACGCCGTAGGCTTCGCTTTTATCCGAACGGATTCTTATTCAGACGAGGTTCGATTTTTTAGGTTTCGAGTTTTAGCTCATCAAGGTAAGATCCAAGATTATGTTGTAGTTAAAGGGTGCTACGTGCAGTTATATGCTTTTTCACCGATTAAAATACTTTAAATATCATGTTTTATGTTTAAACAATGTTGTTCGGATAAAAAGTATATTTTTGGCGCTTTTATTGGTTTATTACATGATATGGACTTGTGGATGTCTGTGGTTTTTAAAATGAGGTTTGAAAACGATGAAATTTGTGAAAATCTTGAAAATTGTGTTTTGGAGATTTGAAACTAACCCTCGGGGTTGAGTCTCAGATTTTGTAACGTTTTGGTTGAAACGGGAAAAACATTTTAAAAATGTTGTTTGATCTCCATGTGCGATGGATGATATGGTGGTTGGTCATTGGGTCTTTTTATACATGTTTACTGTATAATTGTGAAAATATTTTCGTAGTCGAGCTACGTGCTGGTTTTTAAATGATCTTATAGATGTGCCGTGACAGTGTGTGTGTGTGTGTGGATTGGGCTAACATTGCTCCTCAGTGGAAGTCTGAAAACGTGCGCAGAGTAGGTGTTTCGTGCCTTCGAGTTGATTCCCGTGAACGAAGTAGTGGTCGTTGTTGTGACTCCGTATAGAACTTGTCATTACCTAGCAGGCCTTAAATGGTTCTAGACTAGGGTAATGGGCATGAGTCTATAGTTGTTGCCTTTGTCCCTGGGTTGATAGAGTCGGGACATAGAAATCATTTATCAAACATAGTTCTCGGCTGTGTGATCCGAGTGAAAAATACCATTTTGTTATTGTTTTTCTTTAACTGTTAAACGTTATTTGCATTGTTGAAATGCATGGTTTCAGCGATGAAAAATCTTTTTAGGCTCTTGTGGATGAGTAGATGAGTCAACTTATGCTATGTGATTGCATATCATGCTTTACTACATTATAGTTTGTTTCTATTGGGTTTCGTCTCACGTAGTGGGATTTGTAAAAAAATTTTTCACATGTTGATGATCACGAGGAGTTGATCTAGATGTGCCCATGGTGGCGGAAGACTACTGTTTAGTTTTTCTTTTTGTTATGAGATCATGTATTCCTACACGTGTTACCTGTTTCTGAAGGCAAGTTTTGTACGCCTTGAGGCGATATATTATGCACATATGGAACTGTATGTATATTGTATTGAGAGATGAACCTCGGGTACTCTTTTTAATTCCAAAAGCTGTAATATTTTCGTTGGTGGTTTTATCTATAAAACGCATCTTTGTATAAATGGTAGTTCAGTGGGTTTTTCACGTGACCCTAGAATTTGGTACGTTACATTATGCCTTAAATAGGATATGCAATCACAAAGGTTAGACATACAATCAATAGAGTAATGTACATTTCTAAGATGATTTGCAAATATAATTCAGAAGCATTCTGAGTTTATTAAAAATTGGTACATCAAATCAAAAATGTGCAAAATAATTGTCAAATCCCAAACATCAATCGTAGAGATATATAGAGAGCTATGCTATCGAAATGGGATTTCAACAAAAATTTCACATTCATAATCATATAAACATTCATCCATAAAAACAGAATATGAAAGAAAGTATGGCGAAAGACTTTTGTCAAAAACATGCCATGAGGAAGGGAGGAGTTGGATTTGCTATGGGAACGGAGAATATCAAAAATAAAGAGTAAACTAAGGTCTAGATTTTTCTGCTCTAGAATGCACCACATTGTAAAAATGTGCATATAAGATACATCCCCAATTTTTTCCATTTGCGAAAAAAAGATGTGGTTGACAATATGGTGAAGAATCCTCCTCTCAAGTTTTAGTGAGTTGGCTTCTAGGGTTTTGAAAGAGTTAATTTCATCAACTTTAAAAATTTATCCGACAGCATCATAAAAATAAAATCCATCGATGTCGATAGATCTCTTATTGCAAGGAACAAAAATCTCGCCCTTAGGCATACAAAGAATTTCATTAAAAATTGAGAAGGTTAAGTGGATTTCTGTGCCATTCACTCAAGAGGTGATGGTGGTGCTCAAAATAAATGCAATGTGAATGTGTGCATAAAAAATCTTAACTAGCGCGTGATAGTGAGGGTCACGAGTTTGAAGTAGTCTCTCCTACCCGAGACTAGAGAACAAGTCTCTTTTTGATGGAATCGAAAAAAGTGAAATCAACGGATCGACCATGGATTACCTTACGATTTATGAAGGAGGAGAAATAGAGTCGTTAGAACTTGGTCGATTTGAAACTCAAGGCCTTCGACATTGCAATGGCTTTTGTTTCGATCGCTGTCGCTGTCCCTGTAGTCGTCTTTTTCTTCTTTCATGCCTTAGGGTTTGAAGGGCCCACATCTCCGGTGCGTTTACTACCTTTACCCATCGTTTGTGGAGTCATCTTGAATCAAAGAGAAGAGATCGAATAGAGGTGAGAAGATGAGGGGTCGACTCATTTTTCAAAGGAGAGAAAAACGACGGGAGATGAATAGTTATGGAGAGAGAGAGAGAGAAAACGATGCGAATGGTGGGGACCGTGCCTCTTAAATAGGCATAAAGATTTATGCCGACACAAATAGCTTTTGAGTCGACACTTTTCTTCGCGAGTGTGGGTGTCCTAAATAAGAAATTATGTCGACACTTTTTCAAAACGGGTCGACACTTTCAGCCATTTGAGTCGACACGTTTAAGCGTTGGGTCGACCCAAATTTACCAAGAGCAAGACATCGAAATTAAGTCGACACTATATAGAAAAGGGTCTACAATTTTTCCCTTAGTGTCTCTTCTATACAGCTATGCGTCAACTCAAGCACACATGTATCGACACTTTTTCAAGTAGGGTCGACACTTTTCACATATTACTTCAGAATATAAAGAGCATTGAAAAGACATGATTAGTATGGCATACTAATCATGAATTTATAGCACATAACATACGAAGTTCTCTTCTTATATAGCATATTTTTCTTCGTTTAAAGGTTTAGTGAACATGTCTGCAAGTTGGTAATATGTGCCTATGAATTCAAATTCGATCTTACCTTTTTGTACATGATCTTTTACAAAATGATGCCTAATCTCAATATATTTGGTTTTGGAGTGTTGTATTGGGTTCTTCAATATATTGAGTGCATTTGTGTTATCACATTTTATAGGAATATGATCTAAGCAAAAACCATAGTCCTCTAGTTGTTGTTTCATCCAAAGAACTTGTGCACAACAGCTACCAGCTGCTATGTACTCAGCATCGGCTGTAGACAAGGCTACTGAGTTTTGTTTCTTGGTAAATCATGATATTAGTAAGTGTCCTAGGAATTGACATGTTCCACTAGTACTTTTTCTATCCACTTTACATTTGACAAAATCAGCATCTGAATAGCTAAATAACTCAAAGGCTATTCCTCTATGATAGAATAATTCTAAGTTTTATGTACCTAAGAGGTGTCTAAAGATGGGCTTAACGGTGGTCACATGTGATTCTTTAGGGTTAGATTGAAATCTTGCACACATATAAACACTAAACATAATATTAGAACGGGTAGCAGTTAAGTATAATAGAGATCCAATCATACCTCTATAGCATTTTTCATCTACTGTTATACCATTTTTGTCCTTATCAAGCCTTGTTGTAGGACACATCGGGGTTCCCATGGATTTTACTTTCAGCATGACAAACCTCTTCAATAGGTCCCTTGTGAATTTAGCTTGATTGATGTAGATTCCTTCTTGTATTTGCTTGATTTGAAATCCAAGAAAGTAATTGAGTTCTCCCATCGTACTCATCTCAAATTCTTCCTGTATACACTTAACAAAATCCTTGTAAAGGGATTCGTTAGTTGCACAAAGAATAATGTATCTACATAAATTTGGACAACTAGTATATCATTTCCTTGAGACTTGATGAAAAAAATGGTATCAATTTTTTCTTTTGAAAGCTTATTTTCAATCAAGAATTTGCTAAACCTTTCATATCATGCTCTAGGTGCTTGCTTTAAATCATAAAGAGCCTTGGTAAGTTGTAAACATGGTTTGAAAAATCTGAACTTTCAAAGACAGGAGGTTGTTTCACAAAAATTTCCTCCGAGATAAAACCATTTTAAAACGCACTTTTGTCATTCATTTGATAGAGTTTGAAATTTTACAGTATGCAAAAGCAAGTAACATCCTAATAGCTTCAAGCCTAGCCACAGGAGCAAAAGTCTCATCGAAATCGATGCCATCTTCTTGATTGTAACCTTAAGCTAGCAATCGAGCTTTGTTCTTCAGAACTACTCCATTCTCATCCATTTTCTTCCTAAAAATTTATTTTGTACCAATGATGGAATGTTTCTTAGGTCTTGGGATTAAAGTCCATACCTTGTTTCTTTTAAATTGGTTTAACTCTTCTTGCATAGCCAAGGTCCAAAACTCATCATTTTCGACTTTTACAAAATATTTTGGTTCAATCTGGAAAAGAAATGCAAGATTACCATAAACATTATATAGAAAAGATCAAATTTTGATACCTTGAGATGGATCACCAATGATAAGATCTTTTAGGTGACCATGAGCATACCTCCACTTTTTAGGTAAATCTGAACTTTCAGGATTTGAAGGTCCAGCAACCTGTTGGACTTCATCTTGTTGAGAATTTGAAACTTTCTCATGATTTGGTTCTTCTTTATCTTTAATGAAGATGTCTTCAACACATTTTTCTATGTCAATCAAATTATCTTCACAATTTTTTTTTAAAGAACCAAAATTAACTTCATCAAAAAAAATATGTATAAATTCTTCAACAACTAGGGTTCTTTTATTGAAAACTCTATAAGCTTTGCATCTAACTCGCCCAAAATTTTTTTGTTGTTGTTTAAAACAAAACATTTGCACTCAAAGGCGTGAAAATAGCAAATGTTAGGTTTTCTTCTAATCCATAGCTCATATGGGCTTTCTTGAGAGAAATTCGTATCATGGCTCTGTTCACGATAAAACAAACTGTATTGACAGTCTCGGCCCAAAAGTATTGTGGTAGATTATTTTCACAGAGCATGGTTCTAGTCATTTCTTCTAATGTCCCATTCTTTCTATCAACAACTCCATTTTGTTAAGGAGTTCTAGAAGCAGAGAAGTTATGGTTAATACCATTTTTATCACAAAACTTTTTAAAATCTTTGTTTTCAAATTTTTTACCACGATCACTTTAGATATTTGTAATTTGAAAATTTTTTTCGTTTTGAACTCTCCGAGACAGTTTTGCAAATGGGGTAAAAGTTTCATCCTTATGAGTTAAAAAAAGCACCTAAGTGTATCTTAAGAAGTCATTAACAATAACAAAGGTATATCTCTTGTCTCCAAGACTTAGAGTTCTTGTTGGACCAAATAAGTCCATATGCAATAGTTGTAAGGGCCTAAAAGTTAAAATCTCATTATTAGAATAAAAAGAACTCCTAACTTGTTTACCTTGTTGACATGCATCACGCATTTTGTCTTTTTTAAATTTGATTTGGGATAACCCAATCACTAATTTCTTTTTCAAAAGTTTAGAAATCAAGTTCATGTGTGCATGTCCAAGCCTTCTATGCCACAACTAACTATTATCACTCAAGGCGACTAAGTACTTGGTGTCATTTTTAGAAAGGTCATTTAGATTGAATGTGTAAATATTTTCATGCCTATGACCTTCAAAACTAACTTTGTTATTGGTTGCCTGTCATATGTCTTGAGCAAGCGCTATCAAGATACCACATCCCTTCCTTGAATGAGGATTTGAAACATACATGCAAGAAGAATCAATTTTTGATTTTTGGTACCCAAATTTTCTTGGGTCATTTGGAGTTAGTTCCTTGAAAATAAGTTCCCTTAGGAACCTAAGCCTTCTTGACAGATAACTTAGAGGATTTTCTTTGTGGACAATATGTGACAGTGTGTCTATGTTCATAGCAATTAAAATAAGTAGCAATTGTATGATTAGAAGATGCACTGACAAAGAAATTACTTAAGAACTTTTGTTTCTTCTTTAGTTTAAACCCAATCCCGACTTTGTCAAAAAAATATTTTTGCATACCGAAAAATTTGTCTAAGTTTTTCTTTTCAAGAGTGAACTTATAAACAGTTTTGGTAAGGTCTTTAACCATTTCAATCAAAACTTTGTTTTCATCTTTCAAAATAGAAACTTATTTTAATAAAGCAAGTTTTTCATTTTTCAAGATTTCAATTTCACTTGAGGAGGAAAGAACCAACTTTTATAAAATAGAGTTCTTAGCACTCAATTTTTTCAATTCATCGTGCAAATTTTCAAATACACTTTGTAATTCATCTAGAGAGAAAGAGTCATAGGTTACCTCTGTTAAGATTGGTATACTGAAAATCATATTTTTATTATTCAATTCTAATTTAATAAAATTATTTTTTTATTTAATGAAAATCTTTATGAGTAATGTATGTGTATCATTTCTTTAATACTATGCATAGATGTCCGATATTTAGTATAGTATTTAATCTGGTGTGTAGAATATGGCTTGCATACAGAAGATCAGATTTTAGGATATTGCAGAATATAAGTTTTATGTTTACAGTTTAGATGAAAATTGACATACCATCGGTACGACTGTAGCACAAAATTTAAGTAAGCATGTCTTGGTTACGGGAAACAGATAATAATATCATCTATTATTCTAACTCTCTATACTAGTACACTTTGTGTGTATTGAACGGGACATTTAGAGTAATTAATTTTATACTGACTATATAAATTAATTTACACCCTAAAGTTATTATAAATAGTGCTTATTCTCTTAATCTCAAAATAATTATTGATTTGCATATATTTAATATTCGTTGTTTTGATTCATTAGATGATGTGATATTATATAAGTCTATATTCCCGGTGAGTTAGATAGTAGTATTATTTATATGACAAATATTAATTATTGACGAAATCAATGTCCCTAAAGATCAGGATTGACGATACCCCCTTAAGGAAGCTTATAAGTTTTGACCTGGCCAAATCCTGCAGGTGGATTTGATTATCCGGTAGTCAAATAAGTTAAGCGGAAGGGTTTAAGAAATATCAAGATACCGATTAAATTAAATTGACGGATATCGAAAATCTTAACGTGGGTAAAAATGGTAAGCATTTAATAATAGGAGCTTAATATAAGATGGTCTTGAGATTATAGGTCAGAGTGCAATTATAGTACTTTAGTGGTGTGGACTGTAATTCAGTGTTTTATGAAAATTACAGAAACTGTTATCAGTTTTTTATAATTGCGGATACCACTATGAGGTTTGCTTAATTGTAGAAACCGCTGATACGTGTCTGTGTTTCACTGAAAATCTTACTCATATTTACTCCATAGGTCCCTGCTGTAACCCTATAAATATGTGGGTAGGCTGAAACAGTTTCATAACTTATCTTTTAAGACTAAAGCTGTCCAGGTTCTACCCGTACGAGTTCTCGGAGGATTATAGCCCACACTATGTTCAGGAATCGCATAAGAAAATACAGTGGAAGATCAAACAGGAGCTTCAACTCGAATTCAAATCGTAGTTGAAGATTCGACCAGTAAAAAAGTATTCTTCTAAATTAACATCGGATGCACGAGTTTTATTTTGATCGTTCGTCATCAAAAAAATTTATCTGGAACCCGTTTTGGCGTTTGCTCGTCTAGTTATTTTTTTTTCTTAGATAATCGTTTGCAAAAATAAAAATCTTGACAGTTTTGCCTTCAACAACTAGTATTAGAGCTGTTTTATTTTTGTTTTCGATTATTGGGGTTAGGTAGTTTTAGAATTAATGTTAACTTTATTTTACAGGCATTCTAATCCCGATTTTATGATCGTCATTTATTTTTCATATTTGATAGAATGGTATGAATGATGATTATTTATTTAATCATTGGAGTTGATCGTGATAGACTAAATGTGAGCCTTCGAAAAATAGAGTCGATGTAATAGCTAATTTTATATTTTTAAATATATGTTTAAATTATTTAAGAATGGGTTAAATATATTCAAGAACACGAAAAATGGAGACGGCACCAGCGGTGGTTCGGGTTTAACAGGCCACAGATCGCGGTAAGTTTTTAATGATTTTAAATTGATTTTTTTAGTGAGTTTTTCAGCAATATTTATGAATAAAAAATTGCATAAAAACAAGCCAAAAACAGCAAGAAAAAATATCAAAACAGCCCAGTTCCGGCAGCTTTGCCGGCGGTGATTTTTATGATTTTTTGTGCCATTTTTAGAATTATTTTTTGGATAATTTTTTAAACATAAAATAACAATAAAACATATCTCAAAATAACGTCAAAAATCAAAAAAAATATTGGGCCAAAATCACAACCCAAACAAGCGGAAAACAGGCTGGCGGCAGCAGTGGCTTCTAGGTAATTTTTTGACAATTTTTAGGCTATTTTCAAGCAAATTTTTTGACAAAAAATTTTTACTTTTCAAGAACTTTTTAACGGTATAAAGTACGTTGAAAACGGAGTTCGAGAAGAGGTCGAAAAAGCCTCAGGAAGTTGGCAGTTCCAAGCGGCGGCGCATAGGAGCTGCGACAATCTGTTCCAAGAGGTTTTTTGGTGTTTTTTCAAGTTGTGTTCGAGCATATTTTTTTATATAAAAATAGTACTTTTTAAGAGCTTTCTTTTGGTATAAAGTACATCGAAGACGGAGTTCAAAAAGATGTCAAAAAAGTCTCGAAAAATTGGATGCACAGTGTTGTTGTGACCAATAGCGTTTTCATGGTTCGGGCAATTTTTCAGCCATTTTCCGAGCAATTTTTCAGCAGATTTTTTGATAGAAAAATTTCATATTTTGAGAGCTTTTCAACGGTATAAAGTTTGTCGAAAATGGAGCTCGGGTGAGGCGACAGCTAGGTGGCGCCGGCGGTGGCTGGCGGGACGCCAACGGTTTTTCTCTCCCGGGGCTACTTTGTGTTGATTTTCTGATAGTTACATGACTAATTTGATATATATTGATATATTAGATAGTATCATGGAAGCCTGATGCAATCAGGACACAGGAATCAAAGATAAAAAAATTTATTTCAGCTTATTCTCTTAGGGAGATTGAAACGTTTCAGTGTTTCACATGAATCATAAAATCATGATATATGCATATTATGTTTATATATATATGAACTGTGTGGATGATTGCATATCTGTTTTATTTATCTTGTTAATTTAATTAATTTAAAATTTTAATTTTAATTAAAATATTTTGTAATGAAAAATGAAATTAAGGTTTTTTAATTAATTTTAATTAAATAAAATTTTTTTAGATATTTTATGTTTTACAAAATATCACGTTTAAAATAATTTTTTTTAAAATCGGATATCTTAAAAAACGTGAGAATTAATTCTAGATTTTGAATTAATTAAATAAAAAAATATTTAATCGAAATAAATTATTATTTTTCAAAAAATATGGAACGAAAAATA
>JAULJZ010206509.1:0-19078 GCA_032270985.1 Heliamphora pulchella
TTGGCGTTCTGCTATGTTAGAAGAAATGTCTGCCCTGGATCATAATGGCACCTGGGATCTTGTTTCTCTTCCTGCCGAGAAGCAGGCGGTTGACTGCAAATGGGTTTACACTGTGAAGGTGAATCCTAATGGTTCTTTGGCTCGCCTGAAAACACGTCTTGTTGCAAAAGGTTATGCCCAAACTTATGGTGTTGACTGTTTTGATACGTTCTCTCCTGTCTCCAAGATGACTTCCATTCGCCTTTTTCTTTCTCTCGCTCCAACTTGGAATTGGCTATTTTATCAGTTGGATGTCAAAAATGCCTCCATAGCAATCTTTAGGAGGAAGTCTATATGGAGCAACCTCCCGATTTTGTTGCTCATAGGGGGTCTGATCTGGTGTGTCGCCTTCGTCGTTCTCTATATGGTTTAAAACAATCTCCTCGGGCCTAGTTTGGGCGGTTTAGCACAGTGGTGCAACAGTTTGGTCTGCAGCAGTCAGGCAAAGATCATACCGTGTTCTTTCGTCGGACTAATTCAGGCTGTATTCTTCTTGTTGTATATTTGATGATATTGTTATCACTGGCGATGACCGTGTTGGGATTAGTAGTCTGAAGGCCTTTCTGCAGACACAATTTCAGACTAAAGATCTTGGACACTTGCGGTATTTTTTGGGGGTTGAGGTGGCCCGAAGTAAGCATAGAATTTTTATTTCTCAGAGAAAATATGTGATTGATATTTTGCGCGATGCCGGCCTACTGAATGCCAAAGGTGTGGAGTCCCCAATGGATCTGAGTGTAAAGCTTCTTCCTGGTGACGGTGCTGTGTTTCCTCACCCTGACAGGTATCACCGAATGGTGAGAAAATTTAATTATTTGACCATTATGACCAGACCAGATATTGCCTATCATGTAGCATTGTGAGTCAGTTTATATCTGATCCCCGTGTTCCTCATTGGAATGCAGTGGTTCGTATCCTCCAGTAACTCTATTCTAACCCGGGAAAAGGTCTACAGTTCTGTGATCGGAGTCATTTTCGTACCGAGGGCTATTCTGATGCAGACTGGGCAAGATGCCCGATTGATAGGAGATCCACATCAAGATTCTGTCTTTGTTGGTGGGAACCTGGTATCGTGAAAAAGCAAGAAGCAAGATGTGGTGTCAAGGTCCAGTGCTGAGGTGGAATACGGGTCTATGGCGTTGGCAACATCCGAAATCATGTGGGTTCGACAGCTTTTCACTGAATTAGATGAACGGCCTATGGGTCCTACCAAGTTGTGGTGTGATAATAAGTCTGCTGTTTACATCGCCATTAATCCAGTGTTTCATGAGCGGACTAAGCACATCGAGATCGATTATTATTTCATCCGCCAAGAGTATAAGAACGGCACTATTGATTTTGGCTTTGTTCGATCTGGAGAACAGTTGGCTGACGCGTTCATTAAGGCACTGCCCGGGCCCCGAGTTCACCACATTTGTAACAAATTGGGTATGATTGATATCTATGCTCCAACTTGAGGGGGGTGTTAAGTATATTTAGTATTAATATATTAAGTATTAATATTATCCTGTGGGGATGCCCACAGTATCTACTGTATACTCTCATTGCTTAATAAATATGTGTGTACGTCTCACAATGGAGAGACACGCTTTTCCGTATTCTTTCTTTCTCTCTTTTATTCTAACAATGTCAAGCCTTGGATGACTTCTTTTAAAAATTACAAAGGTGTCAAAATTAATAACTTTGGTGCCTATTTATATCAAATAAGTAGAAAGGCATAAAAAGCAATTGAAGTTCCATAAGAACTTAAAACAAGCGCAGACTAGCTAGACGAAGGTACTTGAGATTTTCTTGAATGTTCATATTTATTGCTAATAGTAGTATTGTATTTGGTATATATATTATATTATTACATACATTACAAAAGGTACTTGAGATTTTCTTGAATGTTCATATTTATTGCTAATAGTAGTATTGTATTTGGTATATATATTATATTACTACATACATTACAAAAGAGATTTAGAAAAAGAAAAAGAAAACAGTCGCACGCATACTCCATTCTTTTAAGTTTATCACATTCTTGTGGCAGTATCATACCCTGTGCTTCATAACTGAGGCATCTCTCGTGTTTTGAGAACAGGGAGTAGTAGATCAGTCTTAATGAAGAAGTTGCTTTCTAGCCTGGGGGATGTATATGTACCCCACTGGGTAGACCAAAGGGTCGTAGTTAAGCATACAGAGAAAAGGGATATTAAGTAGAGGGTCAACCCGGCTAGAATGCTAACTATAACATTCAACCACAAAGGTCTAGCCAAGTCAAGAGGGAAATATCCATTTATAACAAAGAAAACAAAATACACAGTACACACACACACATACACACACACATATATAAAACTAAAGACCATATAGAATATGTAAAAGCATGCGATAGTGGGAAGTCCCACATCAGCTGACAAAAAAGGAGTTCCTCTATCAGGTTTTCCAATTGCCATGACTTGGGAATTTTTTGTTATTCTTGCTCATCTTATCCACATTCAGGAACTGGTATATGTGCTTCTGTTGTTGAGGCTGATCTCAAACATTTACTGGCCTCTTATCCGTGGAAACTCCTCACATATACTATCTGTTTCCCTAACCAAATAAGATGTTGGCCCCTGGGTTTCATATATCTGAAAAAATCAAAAAACATATATAGGAGAAAAAAGTTCTACCCTTAAAACACAACACCTGCTCCTACCACAAATTTGCTAATTTTAAGATGGCTCCAAAGGTCTTTAACACTTCCTATAATCTCAATCTGCAGTAATATTGATCTTCCTCCTACCTCACATTTTCAATGGTCATTTCCTCTTTTTAACTCTCTTTTTTATCGTAAAATCAAGGCATTGGACCATTGAGTTGGGACACTTGTATAGAAGATATTTCAAAAACAAATTTAAAAACAGCATATCATTTGATAATACCAAAACAAAAAAGTTCATCCAATGGTCAATGCATTAAGTTGGACAAGAGTTCACAGAAAGAATAACATCCAATGATATCCATGCTTAAAACTAAAAATCATCCACCATAATGAAATGAGAAAGTGACAGGTACATCCTTCTGATGTTAGGCTTTCGGGCCGCTAGACCACTTATTGTGGAAGATAGATAACGATCAACCTTGCTGTTAACTGCTAATTACTTGACATCAAATTCATGAAAAATCAACATGCCTGTATTACAACTGTCCAGACCACCCTGAATGCTGGAACAATTGTCCTCATTTTTTTTTCCAAACTTCAACATGCCCCTCGTAGATCCTCACTTATTCTCTACTTTGAAGGTCCAAGTTCATATTGGTGGTGCCCCTTCGGTTACCACCTCGTATGCAGCAACTCTCCATTACCAACTGGCCTAAAGACTCCAAAATCATGCCCTAGACATGTATTTACCCTCACCCTTAGATGAAGTCCTTTTTCTTCCAGTTAATTCACCACATCAAGCTTCATGTGTTCATGTTCCTAAACAATTTTCTAGATCGGTGCTCCTGAAGCTTTTTACTGGGTCTTTGGTAACTAACTATGAAAGCCAGTAGCATTCTGCCACTAAACTCTTCAGTCTACTCTGCCATCAAACCTCTCCAGTCTATTGATCCTTCATTCATTACTAGGCCTGACTGATTTGTTGAAATTTCTTGGCCAAAATAACAGAAGAACTTTGATTCTCAAATCTTTACAAAGAAAGCAATAGTAGGAGCCTATGAGAGAAGCATCCCATTATGATGACTGAAACCCCATTGTCGCTCCCCTCCTTTATTTCTTCTCACCAGGCCAACCTATTTACCAGTTTCGTGATGAAACTGGGCCATGTTTACTTTGATGCCTGTGAGTGTGACGAATGTCCCTATGATAGTGAGGATGAAAATGATGATGATGAATCAGATTTTTTTCCTAATTCGTGCTCTCCTCCCCCTTCTCCTGACAGATCCTCACATCTTCGGCCTTAGCACTCTCTTGATTGCTTCATGTTCACTACCGATGATTTTCCTCCTTTGGAGTTTGATAAAGCCAGTGAAAATACCAAACATGCTCACAAAATCATCAATCCCACTGCCAAAAATGTTGATGGTACTACCAAGTCCACAAGCTCAGCTGATGTCGCTCTAAATTGACAATCTGAAAATGCTTTAGGTCAAAACAAAGTCTTTAAGAGAATTGAAGCCTCCCACGCTAAACTTGACAAAAAAAGGTTTAGCAACTCATAGCGGATCTGCAGCAAAAAATCCAGTCCCTACACCAAGATATGCTTTAGATGGCCTATTCTTCTACTGCTTTTACAACAGCCTTTTCTCATAAAGAGGCACAAATGGAACATTTGAAAGCCCAACTTCAATTCATACAAGCTCAAAATCACGCCCAATAGAAGAGGGGAAATTCTTACCAACTTATGTTATCCAAGTTCTAACCACAAAGGAGATACAATCACAAAGAAGGAAGGATCGGAATATTGGGAAACAATAGAAGAAATAAACTAGAACACACACAAATATATTGATCGAGTCTAAATTACAAACTGATAGGGAGGCTCCTTATACAGAGGAGAAAGCTTATTACAAGACAAACGGTGAACAATAAATGAATAGTAGACAATAGTGTTCTATCTGCTGATTATCAAAACATAAAAGATTTAAAGAGAGATTCTCTTACTTTACATTAATAAAGGAAAGCTGAAAACAAAGACATGACATAATAACCCAACAATACACTCTAATAATACAACACATTTGGCAATAATACACTCTAATAATACAACACACTTGACATAAATATGATAATCTGACATTACATAAAGGTGACAACACATCAACGCTTTACTTTATTTTTGCTTGTCCACAACGCTTCCACTAGTCGTTTGACGAATCACCAGAAGAAGTGTCACCGCTAAAGCCCGGAGAACGATCTTGTATGGAATATGGGCTTCGGACTAGATTTACCCAATAGGGAGGGTGATCTAGGTCAAGGGGATCATTTGCATAGCTATCATGAAAGGAGACGAGCATCTCTAATAACTTGAACGTAGGAGGCCGGGTAAGCGTCAAGACTGCCAGTTGGCAGTGGCTTTGTTTAAGAGCTCGGTAGGAACTTAGATGAATTTCTGGAGTTTGCTTCGCATAACTGGAGCCTGTGGTAATGAAAAATATTAAGATTCTGACAGTTTAATGGGCTTTCATGTCCAATGTGAAAAGTGCACCTGTATCCAGTGATAACATTGATGGTTCCATTAGGCTCTGGAAGGGCATGTGAACTGAACATAAAAATGACAAAGGGGTAGGCACTAGGGTTTTGGCAAAGATTTTGCAGCCAATGAGGAATATTTTCGAAAAGCATGAGACACTTGTAGAGCAGGAGATACTTGCGTGTGAGACGATTGAGTTAACACTAGGTAAGATACTGAAGGAGAGCAAACTTATCAAGTATAATGCCAATACTATAGACATTAGTAAGATACCATAGAAGAAGATAGGTTTCTTTAGGAAAACAGTGAGTGAACTTAAGATTAAATTCAATGAGGGTAAGAAAATGATAAACCGGATGGAAAGGAAGATTCCCAGGGGTCCAATGTCAAGGCCAAAACGTTTGACATAGATAACCTGAAATTTGTGGAGAGAAATTGATGCAGCGCGTGGTGAGGTTGAGAAAGGTGGATAGGTAGCGCACAAGGGTCGAAACCCTAACTCAAAGCTTTCGCCTTAAAACTCAACTCTTTTATTAATTCAACTCTGCCAATACATAAAAGGAGCCTATTATTTATAGGCTTAAAACCCAAATTTAAAAAGAAAATTAAGATCCTAAGGAATTAAAATTAAAATCTCAATAATATAATCTAGAATCCTAATGAAAAGAAAATAAACTAAAACCTTAATTTAAAAGATATCTAGAATCTTAAACTAAATAAAATTCTAATGATAAAAAATAACTTAAATAAATATAAACTAAAACCTTAGTTTAAAAAATATCTAAAATCTTAATGATAGAAAATAACTTAAATAAATTAGATAACTACCAACGACAATTATTAGACCAAAAGGACTTATTGGCTCACGTCAGGCCCTTGGGCTTAGCTCGAGGTTTCCAAGTAGGATAACGGTTCTCAAGCCAATTAACGGCTACCCCATCATTTCTCCTCCGCTGAAAAGAACTCGACGCCGTCGAGTTAGTAGGACAACCAAGGATGCCAATAGAAAGAGAAATGCAGTGAACCAACAGAGAGTTCTTCCTCAACTTGACAAAATGTGAATCAGTGCCATAAGTAAGCGTGTATTTTGTCTTGCCATCAACGAAGGAATAGGAGTTAGCACGCCGCTCGACATCACGGTCCCATATCCATGTACAACCTAGGAGAATGTGGCAAAACTTAAGAGGAAGCACATCATACAGCACCATCTCTTTGAGCTTTCCAAAAGTAAATGCCACAGGGCACTGCTTGTCAACTTTGAGCTTGATGTTGGTGATCCAAACCACATGATAAGGTGCAGGATAAGGCTCGACCTTTAAACCTAATTTCTTCACAGCTTCTTCAGATACAGCATTGGTGCAACTCCCGGTGTCAACCACCAGAGATCAAACACGATCATTGCACTTTACTCTAGTAGTGAAAATCTGGCTATGCTGCACACAGCTTCAGTGTGTTTTTTGTCCTTCTAAGTCGCAAGAAGAGGACGAATAATACTAAAGTATCAGCTTGTATTTCCTCATCAGAGAAGGAATCGACAGGATCAAGGGGCTCAATAATCTGACGATCGAGCTTCGCATTCACAAGCTCCTTTGCCGTCACAAGATCTTCAGTCTCTAGTATGGCAACAAGCTTAGCAGTCCTATTAAGTCTATAAGAAGGGCACTCTCTAGCATGATATCCAAATCCTTCACAATTAAAGCATTTAGGCACGGTATTGCCTCCAAATGTAGGCGGGGAGGGAGTGAAAGCAGCACGGGGAGGACGCTCAGCGAACTTGGTACGAATAGGCTCCGCAAAAGTCCTCTCACTCCGTGTAAGGAGTTCAATTGATACACGCATTGAAACCTTTTTCTTGACTTCGCCTTCCATCTTAAGGGCCACTTGGACTGCATCTCCCATGAGGTATAATCTGCTAGCAGCTAAGCCGCAAGAGATTTGGGGATTCAAGCCCTAGCGATACATAGAGATCATAATATCTTCATTCCATGGGAACTTAGATTTAGTCGCTAAGCTGTAGAATAGTCTGGTGTACTCTCCAAGTGACTTACTACTCTGTGTCAACTGAGTAAATTGCAAATAAATTCGCTGCTTGTAACTTGGAGGCACAAAATAGTAGGTCATGGCGACCTTCATATCAGCCCAGGTACGAATAGCTGTATAGTACTCACGTTGATATTTTGTCCACCAAAGTCTAGCTGTACCTTTTAATTTTACTTCAGCAAAAAATAACATTCTATCCTCGGTCATGTATACCAACGAAAGAAACTTTCTATACTATGCAACCAATCAAAAAATATCTCTAGATCGTGATCTCCATTAAAATCAAAAACCTCTAACTTGGCACCCCTGTCTACTTCAAGCAGTCATGAATCCTCTGCCATACGTTGGATTGCGAAAGGTTGCGGAGGACAATCGCCCGAAGTACCACAAGTGGTAACCTCTCTTTTCCCGATCTCCAAACAATTTTTCTAACATGGCTCACATCTGTGCCATGTCTTCAGCCATCTGCTTTTGAGTGCTCTGCATTTCGTGAAATTCTTGACCTAATACCTTGACTCTGGTATTTAATTCAGCATTGAGTTTGTGAGTTGGGGTTATTAAAAATGTGGGCTGGCTTGGGGTGGGCTGACTTGTTTAATTTAAGGGTTGGGTTTAAAACAAAAGAGTATAGGGTTGAGTTTTGAAAATTTAAATAATCAATAGGCTTGAGTTCAATGTGTGGGTTGTTTTTTTTAATTAAAAAGAAGTAAATGGCTGTTTGGGCTTGGGAGATAACCGGGTAGCTCTGCTGGGTTGTGAAAGGTTGGACTTTTTTTTATTTATAGTTATTTTGGCCGGCCTAATGGATTGGGGAATGGGTTTTTTAAGTTATGAGTTAGAAAAGGGGGGGAAGGGTGGACCGGGTTTTAAAAAGGTGGGTCGGGTTTGGGAGATAATCAGGTCGAGATGGGTTGGGTCTTGGGCTTCTTTCTCCTCAGGCCTGTGCAAGAGAGAGCGATAAGGCCCTAGGGTTTCTGCACAACGGGGTTTCGGCAAGACCTGATAGGAGACACCAACGGTGCGAAGGGAGGGCGCCAACGGCGTGAGAGAAGAGCGGCACCGGCTATGGAGTCAACGGAACGAGGGCGAAACCAGGAGGCGCCAACTGTAGCGTTGACGGTGTAAAGGGAGAGCGTCGACAGTGAAAGAGAAGGGCGGCACGAGGGGAAACAGCCATTGATGGTTGCTGTCAACTATGTAGTGGCGGGGGTGACTAGTGATGTAGATCGAAGGGTAGCGAAAATGGTCGCGACTGGTGGCTTTACGGCACAAGGGGTGTCGGTGCTAGGGTTTCTCTATTAGGACTTTACACAGAGACGATGATGGCTGGTGGTGTTGGTGCCGACGTTGGAGATCGTCAGCGCCAATGGTGATGATGTCGATCGTGGAGGTGGTCGGAGCAAGATATGGTGGTGATGGGGCTGGAGATGGCGATCGGTGGCAGCAGCGACGACCAGTGGTGGCAGCACGAGGCGTCGATAGTTGACAACCGATGCCAATGTAGGAAGAATCGCGGTAGGAGTTTCTTTGGCTGCAGAAAGGGGTCAAAGAAGGAGATGGGGACGTGGAATCCAAACCTGGCTCTGATACCAACTGATGCAGCACACGGTGGGGATGAAAAAGGTGGATAAGTAGCGCACAAAGGTCGAAACCCTAACTCAAGACTTTCTCTTTAAAACTCAACTCTTTTATTAATTCAACTCTGCCAATACATAAAAGAAGCATCTTATTTATAGGCTTAAAACACAAATCTAAAAAGAAAATTAAAAACCTAAGGAATTAAAATAAAAATCTCAATAATATAATCTAAAATCCTAATGAAAAGGAAATAAATTAAAACCTTAGTTTACAAGATATCTAGAATCTTAAACTAAATAAAATCTTAATGATAGAAAATAACTTAAATAAATATAAACTAAAATCTTAGTTTAAAAGATATCTAGAATCTTAAACTAAATAAAATCCTAATTATAAAAAATAACTTAAATAAATTAAATAACTACCAACGACAATTATTAGACCAAAAGGACTTATAGGCTCGCGTCGGGCCAATGGGCTTAGCTCAAGGTTTCCAAATAGGATAACGACTCTCAAGCCAATCAACAGCTATCCCATCAAAAATGCTTTGAGAAAAGAGTATATCTTCAAGGATCTTTATTTGTATAGGCTGGTGAAGGAGTAGAGGTTTAAAACAGGATATCATAGGAAAATCCCAGGATAGGGTTTGAACAAAAAAAAGGAGAAATTACCTTTTTCACCCATGATAAAAAATCAGTGAGTATTTTTTTTCCAGGAACATGTCTAACATCAAATTTCCAATTTGAGAACCAATTTGCCCATCTAAGGAGTTGAGCTTTCAGAAGTTGCTTTTGTTTGAACTTGAGCATATTAGGAAAAGACATGAGATCAATCTCGATTAAAAATGATGGCCAATGAGATGAACTAGAATTTTTCGATACTAAAGTGGATGACCAAATTTCTTTGTAAGTTGAGTGACAATGGAGTTCAGAATCCTTGAAGGCACCGCTCTTATATCCCCAAAGATGTCGTTTCCCTTGATTAGTTTCTTCAGGAAAAATAGCTCCCCAAAAGTAATCACTAGCATCAGTTTGGAGGATTCTTTACCCTGTATACAAGATTTGTTGTGGGGGAAGCTCTTTAGACAATTTTTCCAATTGTTGAACTGCTTCAGAGCACTGTGCATTCCATGGAGGAGTATTTTTCCTTAGTTGAGCTGCAAAAGGAGTTCTATACTTGGTCAGATTGGAAATGAAATCAACCATATAATTGACAATTCCAAGGAATTGTTGAACTTGCTTCACTGTTAAAGTTCCATTAGGAAATTGATTCAGCTGACTAGCAATATGAGGTCGGAGCTGAAATTGTCCCTAAGAAATATGCATTCCCAAAAAATCTCTTTCGGATTCTCCGATTTTCATTTTCTTTGATTCCATGACCTTTGGACAAGAGAGTGAAATTTTTCAAGTAAAGATGCGTGAGAATCAATATCAGGTGAAAATAAGATAATATCAACAGTATAAACTATGGGTGAGGATAAAATGGGTTCAAAAATTCGAGTCGTGGTTTTTTGAAAAAGTGAAGTGGCTGTCTTGAATACAAAAAGCATAACAATCCACTTGTAATGATGTTTAGGAATGCAAAAACCAGTTTTGGGTCTTTCTTTAGGGAAATACCAAGATGCCAAAACCTTACTTTGAGATCAAATTTCGAAATTTTTTTGACTTGAGGTAAGTTTGCAAAAAAAACATCTTTTCGAGGAAGTGGAAATTTATCATCTTGCAGAAAATGGTTCAGAGGTTGGTAGTTGATAACCAATCGGAGTTTTTCTCTGATTTGTTCAGTCCTCTTATTGAGATAAAAGGCATCACAAGCCCACTGAGAAGTTGTGGGTTCAACCAATCCTTCTTTCTGCAATTGTTGCAATTCGAGGAGGGCCAGGTTATAATGATCTAGATGCATGCCATGATGGCTGGCTTCGGTGGGATTAATTTCTTCATTCCTAGTTAAGGGAAGAGAGATGAAGTCTGGGTTTGATATTCGTGCCTAAAACTAATAATTATCCACTGTAATGAATTGAGAAAGTTGCAGGGACCTCCTCCAATGTTACGGATTCGGGCCGCTAGACCTCTTACTTTGGAAGAAAGACAAGGACCACCCTTGCCCCTTGCTGTTAACTGCCAATTATAAGAATTGACAGTTGAGTTATTGTTTTTAACTCCTTTAAGCCTAGCATAATGGATCTTGGTCTCTCCAACTTCAAAAGTTCATCTAGTAAACCCTCCCCTGCCACTAGTCAGAATCTAATATTAACTGATTCTCTTTGGGATTTTCTGTCTAAAGTCTTCTCTATGCAATTCCCAACGTCAATAGTTACTCTCTCTTTCTGTCTCCAAAAACAATGTGTATGAGAAACTATACATCTGCATCTCTGCGTATGTTTTACATTCTACATCTCAACCCTGAACAAATCTGAATCATCTTTAGGTAAATCTATGTTCTGGATCTTTATCATCAAAGCTCATGGCCACAAAACCATTTTAAGCCATCACCAGTATCCCCCTTCCCCTCCTCCCAGTCTCCTCCTCTAACATTAAAGAAGCATCATATCCAGTCCATTTAAATCACCTTAACCATCGAATTTTCAGATTGTTATGGATATAACTACATAAAGCAATATCTTTTCTGGACCAATATTACGCATACCAGAGTTGTCGGGACCCTATTTATCAGACAATATCAAACACATGTGGGCTGTAAGCATAAGGATATGGAATTTCAACCCAGTTTTCCAAAGTACCCATAATTATTTGACATATACAAATGCAATATCTTCACAAATTAAAAATGTAAGGATTACATGAATAAAACAAGAGCTTCTCTGAAATAATCAACAAAATAAGCCATTCAAACATGAGGTTTCTTTTAGAAAATGACTCCAACAAACTGCATCAGAGCAACACAAAATGTTGGGGGAAAGAAAAACAAAATCAAACACTAAAACAAAAAATACCTTCATCTTCAGTTCCTTTGATGACAATAGAATGCAGTTTTATAACTTGGATAAAAGGTACATAAATCAAAAGCTGCTCATCAGCATCACTCTCCAGATTTAAACCTTCATCTTCTCTATAACCCTGGTTCATGAACAAAAGTATAACTACAAGCATAATAATAATAAATATAATATGAATGCACTAAAAGACCTAAGAAGCAAAGACAACACAATCCAGACATGCCAATTTGTAATTAAAAAATGACCATGAAAACATATATACATGCACCCGTCTATGAAAATAAAATTTATTCCTTTGAATTATAAATAAATTTATATCGTAAAAGTTATAACCCACTTTGTGTGTCCATATATTAAAAGGTAAGATCAGAAGCCCAAATATCTACTTTAAGAAGCACCATAAATCATAAGCAAATTGAGTTAAGGTTGAGAATTTCAAATACATTTTTAATAAGGAGACTCAAAGTCTCTTTGTTGGGGAAATGCAACCTAAGCCACTGAGGTTTTCCCTAGGAGAATTGAGAATTTCAAATATTAATAGCATGGAGCAGGGACTAGCATGCATTAATCTGATTTCTTTTTATTTAGCACTGTGGTTATCTTCTTCAAGCTCAAGTCAAGACCCATATGAATCTCATGTGGCCAAGCATATAGACATTTGTGCCCAGTTTTTTATCAACCTTTGATATGTGTTCGATTCAAAATAGTAACAAGAGACATCACAGTGTTTGACATATGTTGGTGTTAGCCTTATGAGTATCATCATACGACATAAGCCGAGGCACACCCAAACACACCTCAAATTTATGCCCACCCATACCCGACCAGCATCCTTACCACCACGTGACCTTCTATAGGTCATATGTTGCAACCTGAAGCCAGATGCATCCCATTTCCCTTTAAAACTCAAGTTATCTTCTCCATCTTCACTGTATGTACCCTTTCTCGCCAAAACTGCTATCACCTCTTCACCCCTAAGAAAGCTGGCTGTCATGCGTGTCCTCCTCCACAACCGGCGACTTTCGTAATCTACATCTTCACTTCAACTTCCTTTAAACTTAACCCGGGCATATTTCCAACCAAAGCAAAACTTCACATCTCAAGCCACCTTGCCCAATTGTCACCGTCACTGGGGTTGACTACCATTCCCATCACGGTCACTGGAAATGTTGTTCTTGTTGCTTCATCCATTGCAATGAAACCTCCATAACCCAATACCGTTTTGTCCCACAAAGGGGCAAGAGTCACCATCACATGCAGCCATATCTTCCTGGGTATATCCTCAATCAAAGGCACAACCCACTAGAGACAACCAGTCAAGGAGAAGACGGCAGCCCCCAATAATCCACCTTTATTGTAACATCTGGCAAACCTTCTTTTGCCGATGTGGGTGGCGGTTTTCTTGCAACAACGTCTTGACTAGTGTCGATGAGCGTTTCCACAACTGAGGTACATCCATTAGGAGTAAACTCACCAATTTTACATTCACTTTGTAAAGAGCCTTCGTCTATGCAGCTATACAAGTGACTTGAGCAGGAAGACCGAGGCAACGAAAGGAAATGCCAATAGGGTGTAACAGTAGCAAGCTTTTTAAGCTCTAGAATGTCTTTGAAGTCTCTATCTTAATTTCAAAGTTCTGGATCATCTTCCGTCCTCTAACTTAGGGCTCAAAAGATTGCACCGTAATCTAACCAACAATGTAAACCAGGCAACATAACCAGCCAACAAAGTAGATAATGTAGTTTTTATACAAAATAAATGACATCAGCATACAACGCAAGTAGTGTAGGCAATGACAAGGATATAAGAACTTTTTTGTTTTTTTCTCGGTTTTAGTCAATACTCTTTCAAAATGAATCTGATGGCATTTTTTTTATCTTTCGCGGGGGTCAAGCCACTCTCCTTAAAGCATTAAAATCCTTCCTTGTTTGTGGTGCCCCCTCTATCCGAGTGGGAATGACTAGTGGATTAAAGCATTGAAACAGGTGGAGCAGGGGATTGAAAGTCACTACCAGATTCATAAGACGCAGTGAAATCTGGTGCTGATGCTGATTCGGCATATTCATTCTTATCTGGAATAATTTTGTTGGCTTGCGTCTGATTAGCTAGTTGGTGAGGATGGCTTGTTTTTTCCACTCGCAGCCCGCAGGGCTCGCATTCGCTGATGGGCGGGGAGCAGCTGATAATCAAAGCGATATGGAAGATGAAACAGCAAGGTGTGGAGGAAGGATGTGACATTTCAGGTCCTCATTGAACCAGAAATTAACCAAATCACCAAGTGTCAATGTTTTGCTGGCTTATAAATTGGCCTAATGCCTAAACAATTGGTGTATTAAACGCATAATTGAGAAGTGTCATGTACTGGATATATGTGATCAACTTTCAGAATCAAGTGGAGACTTATTTGAGTGATTGATCTGTCCTGGTAGAACTTTGATAGTTGTCGAGTCACTCGAGAGTCGAGAGTTCATTGGCTGATTTCGTGATGCAATCAAATGTTGGCAACTTATAGATGTGAGAATTTTCTTCAGTACAAATCTTCAAACCTCAATTAACTTGCTCACAAGGCAAAAAGTGGCTCACCATGTTTGGAGAGAACACACTCTTCTAGACAGATTAGCCCTTCTCCAGCAGTATGTATAGTGCATTAACCTGCGTGCTTGAGCACCAACTCCTAAGGTAATTTAGAGCTCTCTCAGCCCTGCCAGGCTGTCACAGATGTGGGTAGGCATTGTAGTGCCAAGGTGCATGCCATTTATGTACAAGGGAAACCCACTAACCTTTGGTGGGGAGAGTATACTCGGAAGGCAGGGCATATATCTGATACGTACTACATATCTTACATTAACGGAAGAGAACTTAATCGTTGAAAGTCATGCATGAGATGGGAGATTCTGTCATCCATTAAAGTTATCTTCAATGGGAGGGATCTCAACAATTATAAAATTAGAAATCATGCATGTGATGAGATACTACCTCGAGCACATCAAGGTGAAGCTGCATGTTATGGAAGATTAGGTTCGATCGCCAAGGCCATGATAGCTATAGTAGTTTCATGGAGATTTTTCTATTTTATAGACAACAAAAGATCTATTATTAGGGAACTGTTTCAAGGCTATTAGATAATAATGTAAGGATATAACTTTAGGCATTCGTAAACCTCATTGTTCCTTTTTCTTCTCGAGATAAAGTTAATAGTCGTAGAGCATTGATGGTCATGCCCATTGCCTAGAAAGCATTCAGTGTAGATTTGGAAGATATAAATTCTAACAAGCCTTAACATAGCACTTTGGAATCACAACTTAGACACCAAGTATGCGTTTCAAGTGCAATGACCCAATTAAACCATTGGCCTAGTAACTTGAACGAAGAGCCAAATAGCATGCTTAAAATGCTTAAACTCAAGTTACTACTAATAGTCCACATACTTCACTATTTACGGAACTAATTATTTCATCTCCCACTAATATGGGTTGAAATATCACAATATTCTCATTCAAAGATGAGACATCTCTTAACATTGCCCAAGTCATTTCCGCAATATAGGATAGCAGTACAGAAGTAAACATAGAGCAACCCACAAGTAGGCGCAAAGCATTCATAAGTAAGCACAAGGTTACTACCATGGGAGCCTCTATTCCTCTAACCATAAAACCAAGGTTGACTCTGATATCATTTATAACTACTCAAATAAACTACTCAATAACTTTAATGAAAATCTAACAATGTGATTCAAAATTGCAAAACCCAAGTTACTAGTAGTAGTTCACATAATTCTTAATATGTGAATCTTATTTCTCATCTCCCGACGATGTTGGATAAGATATCACACTAAGCGTGTTGATATAATGCATTACATAGGAATTGATTCATGCTTTCATGAGCAAGCTACAACCCACTTTGGGTTAGTATTGGTTGGTACCATACATCATCCCCAACTACTAGCAAGGATGCCCAAAATTTGGTTAAGTGTAAATCATCGCATTTTCTTAAAAATAATTTGAGTCAATATAAATTTATAAAATTGCAAAAAAAGATTTATGTAGTCAACCTCAATTCATTGGAACACAACACTTAGTTTGATTTGGTTCGATTAGGTTAATTAATCTTTATATTTCTATCAACCTGTAAGAGTGATGCAGTATTTAGGAAAGGAGTTCCCAAACTGTTTAGTGATAAAAAT
The DNA here is from genome assembly GCA_032270985.1 of Heliamphora pulchella. Taxonomy (NCBI): domain Eukaryota; kingdom Viridiplantae; phylum Streptophyta; class Magnoliopsida; order Ericales; family Sarraceniaceae; genus Heliamphora; species Heliamphora pulchella. Next base: position 15,959 of record JAULJZ010206509.1, read on the forward strand.
CTTTTCATGAAGCTCATAAACTCGAGAAACAGTATTCCGTTGGGAAAAGATTTGGCAAAAGATTCTTAAATCTTCTTACATGTGTAGTATAACTTAATGATAGTAGCCACATAAGGTTCCAAACTATGACATAATTGTCTCATAACAATAGAATCTTCTTGCTCCCGATTGAATAAACTTGGAATACTATTGAGATGGAGGTGAATCGATTATAAACCTTAATCGGTGTTTCCTGCGTGAAAAGAAAAAAAACCTTTGCAGCACATACCAATGACTACTAATTTTAACCATCTAGCCTTTTTGATGTACTGTTATTAAAAACTTATCATCTTTATTGTCAAGCAAGCACAAGTCAACAATTTTTTTTTTTATGAAACACAGAACCAGTGCTTTCTTAGATGGGGAGGCACTTGTTGCCTTCTTATTTGATCAATGTAAGCAGTTGAGATTCCATTATGAACATACAAAACATCGGAGATAGAGAACCATGTAGTGACTATCTACTCATGTCACACCTCTAACTTCATAAACCCAATATTTCAAAACCTTAGCCTCCAAGATTCGTTCCTCTAAATTCCCTAGTTGGCCCACCAAACATCTACCCAAATGAAATACCACGCCATCAATTTTAGTGACAAAGACCACACAACCTCCATGTATCTCAGCCCTACTAGAGTTCAAAGAGCACCACAATACCATAGTCACCTTTCAGCTGCAAATAGGTCTTCAAAGGTCTAAGCTTGCTCACCTCTCTACATGAATTAAACTCCTTCAACACCCTACCAAAGCAATCCCACCCATCGCCATAAGTAGACTCTGGAATGCACAACCACTCCTTCCTCTTTAATGCAAAAACCGTAATCTCCATATATCTCCCCCCATTAATCAGGCACCGACACTTCAAGCATCTCATGCTTCCTCATATATATCCCACAAAGCTTCCACCCCTATGCATTCAAAAGACAAAGGGACGTCTGGGTTTACATCCCACACTCTATCACCAGCATGTCTATTGTTGCCATCAACGTCAACAATGTTGAAAGCTTTTTGCCAAGCTGAACAATCTTCTTCCTTGCCATGATAGTGAAGATCTACCAAACTCTTTAGACAAAGGTCAACTGCATGAGAAATTTGTACAAAGGTTTCAGAACGTTGTGATAAATAAGTTCAAATTTTGGTAGCTTTCTTCCAACTTATTAAACCCTAGCCTACCAGTTTTTACAAACTAGCTCTCTACAAAACCACTGCAACAGTAATTTTAACATTGTTCCAAGTTTCCTTATCTATCCTTATCAGTACAGTTCACTATAGATAGTGTGACATCATCTATCATTGGGGTAATTGTCATCCAGACATCCAAAGTTTTTCCTGAGCCTCAAAATTATAGGCTGTGGCAATAGTGGCAGCAATATCATTGGCCAAAGCAAGCAGTACACAACAGTACAAGTTTCTATTCTTTTTTTCCTCCTTGGTTCCTATTCCACTTTTATTCTTGGATTGGGGTTTATTATACACTTCTCTTTTCCATTGCTTCTTGGGTCCTTTTTTTAAAAGCTTTTCTCCCATTTCATCATTAGGGCACAAGCAGCATTTAGATTTCTACTAAAAGCAAGTGCTAAAAGCAAAAACAATTTTTGCTGACCTTAATAAGGCCAACTTTGGTTGGTGCGCAAATTTTAAAAGCATATGTAGAAACAAGTTGTGTTGAGAAAACAAGAAAGCAAGTTACCAAGTAAAACTTCATAGTTCCTTATTCATGACACTTATAATCATTTGCATTTCTACCATGAAAACTTATGCTCTATGAGTCCCAGTCGGGTTGAAATTAAAGCAAATAAGTTTCCCTAACCCTCTTCAGAGAAAACCCTCCAATCACCACCTTACATACGTCAAATCAGACATCCTAAACCACTAGCTGGCAAATGCATAGGTCATAAGTTTTGCACACACACACACATGAATGCGGATTATTAAATTAAAAAAAAAAACTAATTACATACAAGAACTAACCAAAAACCCAAGTAACTATCTCTCCCAAGCTTCTGTTTCAGCACAAAAACAATGGTTAATACCCAACATTTTATATGAACCCCAACACAATCACTAATTCAAGCCCTACTGTTTAATAAATTAAACCCATATTTGACGAAGAACAATAATCGGTAAGCAACGAAATATTGTTTCAAGCCAAAAAAAACCCTAATCATCATCTGATAAAGCACACCTGTTTGAGACAATTGGCAAGCGAGTGACTGGCGCTTTGATTGAGGCACTCGACCCCAGACCAGTCCACGAAATCGAGTAAATCGACCTGGTCAAAAAAAGGTCCACGATTAAAAACAAAATTGTCTATATATATATATATATAGATCGTCGTATAAACAATTGAAAATCGTAAAAGATTGTAAAAGAGGGAATTGAAAATGATAATACTAGGCTTTTCTGAATTGCAGAGGCGGATTCGCCAGACATGGCGTGCGAGTTTTTCAGGCTGCGGCGAGAGAGAGAGAGAGATTTTATGAGTAGGAAGCGACGTTGCTATAGCATTGTTCTAAGCACACCCCATCAGCCCGTTGGGGAAATCGGGGAGAAAAGGAAAAAATTTACTTTTAAGTAACAAAAGAAAAAAAAAACTAAAAGATGATAAATGATTTTATTTTTGAAAAATTAGTCTTTCGGTTTAAATATGGTCGATTTTGTTTTTCATTATTATAAAAGATTTTAACGTGTGAGGTCCAATTTTAACGCGCGAAATTCAGTTGATCCCAAAACAGATAAATTTATTTGTGCATTTTTAAAACATGTATAAAATACACAAATAAATTTTCAAAACATGTATAAAATATACAAATAAATTTATCTGTCTTGTATAAATATGCATACAAATAAATTATCTATATAAAGAATACTGTACATTTTTAAAACACGTATAAAACACACAAATAAATTTATCTGTCTTGCATAAATAAGAAGACAGATAAATTTATCTGCATAAAAAATAATATACCTTTTCAAAACATGTATAAAACATACAAATAAGTTTATCTGTCTTGTATACATAAATATACAGATAAATTTATCTGTATAAAGAATACTGTGCCTTTTAAAAAAACGAATAAA